>JASCZW010005281.1:0-291912 GCA_034211315.2 Aedes japonicus | reverse complement strand
GAAACACGGAGGTGTTTCAAATTTCAACGAAGGGATTCCAGATGAAAATGATGATTGCAGATCGTATCGTTGATTCTCGGAGAGGTATGGAACAAAAAAGAAGACCAGGTAGATCGAACGACATCGATTAGAACTGTTGGAACCGCAATTACCTGTACTAAGCGCGGGTGCGCTTCAAGCAAATTCTCCCTTTCGGGTTGCTCTACCTGGATCTTTACAGTGATGGATTCGGAGATGGAAGTAGAGCGATCCTCACGACTGGCCGAACGATTTCCTTGCCAGATGCGGTCCGCAACGTGACTACACGGACTACACCGTCCTTTCCCGGGTGCAGCTTCGTGATTCTTCCGAGTGGCCAACTAGCTGGAGGAACATTGTCTTCCTTGACGATGACGATTCTGTCGACTTCCACAGTGACAGATGGATTATAGCCTTTGATAGCCCGTGACTGAAGTTGCTGCAAATACTCAGGATACCAGCGTGCCCAGATGTTTTGTAGATGCTTCTGGTTCAAATCGTAAGATTGTAGACGGTTATCAGGAACTTCCCGGAAATCAGCTTCCGGAACTGCTTGCATGTTGGAACCGACGAGGAAATGTCCTGGAGTCAGAACGTCCATATCCGTGGGCTCGCACGACATTGGCGTCAGTGGACGAGAGTTGAGGCACATTTCGACTTGTGCCAGCAGAGTAACCATTTCTTCATATCCGATGTTGACGTTCCCGATGGTCTTCAGGAGGTGCTTCTTCGCAGATTTCACAGCAGCTTCCCACAGGCCTCCGAAGTGAGGTGCACGAGGTGGAATGAACTTCCATACAATTTCGTTGTCGGAACACCAGCTGAAGATTCTCTGCCGATCGGTCTGATTCGTTTTGAGCATCTGATAGATGCGGTTCAGTGCGTGCGAAGCACCCTTGAAAGTGGTAGCATTGTCCGAGTGCAACTCAGCGATCTTTCCTCTGCGGGCGACTACACGACGAAGAGCTGCTAGGAATGCCGCTGTGGTAAGATCACTTACGAGCTCAATGTGCACAGCCTTCGTAGCGAAACAGACAAATATCGCTACGTACGCCTTTGTTGGACTTCGATTGCGTATGGGTGATTTCAGCAGGAAAGGTCCACAATAGTCAACTCCGCAGACAGAAAACGGTCGAGTTGGTGAGACTCGAGGTGCCGGAAGATCCGCTGTGCTCTGCTGGACTAGTGTGGGCTTGTTGCGGAAACAAGTGTGGCAATGGTGAAAGACGGATTTTGCAAGATTTCTGCCGCCCAGAATCCAATATTTCTGGCGGAGAGTGGCTAGCAGGAGTTGCGGACCCGCGTGCAGTAGCTTCAAATGAAAATAACTAGCCAACAGAGTCGACAGCGGATGTTTGGCTGAGAGCACGATCGGATGCTTGACATAGTCAGAGAGGGCAGCGTTTCGTAACCGGCCACCGACACGAATAATATCGTCCTGATCGATGAACGGTCTCAACCACTTCAGCTTAGTCGACTTAGTGATGCCTTCTCCATTGCGGAAATCGGAGATCTCTTCCGCGAATGTCTGTTGTTGAGCTAAACGACAGAGACGAAGCTCCGCTTGTTGAAGCTCCATGGTGGAGAGTGGACGTATCGGTGTATCTCGGATGATAGTGGTGTTGCATTTCTCTGGATCTAACCGCCGCTGCGCAGCATATTCTCGTAGTGAACGGATGTAGCGTAGACAGAAGGCCGTAACACGACGAAGCTTGGTGAAGTTGGAGTAACGAGCAAACAAGTCGTCGCAGAAGTTGACCTGCACGGTAGTCAACGCAATGAGTGGCATCTTTCGAATTTCTTCATCAGTTGCTGCTGTTGCTTCTTCGGACGGATTAAAAATTCGGCCAGAACTCCGGAGTGAGTGACAGCCATTCAGGGCCGTTCCACCAGCGCTTACATTGCAGAAGGTCCACAGGATTCAGACCTCGCGATATATCATCAGCGGGATTATCGACGCCAGCGATATGTCTCCACTGGCTCACATCGGTTGAGTGCTGGATTTGAGCCACCCGGTTTGCCACGAAAGCCTTCCAACGACTCGGTGATGATTGTAGCCATTGGAGGACGGTGGTGGAATCTGTCCAGAAAAAGACAGTGGCGGATATTTTCAGGGCGGTATTTACTTTCTTGTAGAGCTGCGTGGATAACCGTGCAGCACAGAGTTCTAGACGGGCTATCGAATGACGGCTGGACAGCGGTGCAACCTTCGATTTTGCCGTCAGAAGTTGGATCGATACACCGTCACTATTTTCGGTTCGCACGTAGCAGCAAGTTCCATAAGCTCGCTTGGAGGCATCTGCGAAAAAATGAAGTTGAGTACTAACGGAGTTAAGCAGTGACACGAACCGTGGAATCCGAACTTCACTAGTAGCTGTAGTGTACAATGGAATGCCTTCCATTCTTCTTGAAGTTTGTGGGGTAGAGCAGTATCCCATTCGCAAGCTTCGCCATTCTGCTTCAGGGCCCACAATCGCTGCATGAATAACTTGGCGACAACAATTGTAGGACCCATGAGACCAAGTGGGTCGAAGATTTGTGCAATATACGACATCACCTTACGTTTTGTCAAGACCGCAGCGGGCAGTGGAAGCTGAACCTTGAACCGAAGTACGTCGTTTGATGGTTCCCAGACGAGGCCAAGGGTAGAAACTGCTTGCTCATCGTGTAGGTCGTGAAGAGGTACAAGGGCTAGATCTTCGAGAGGAACATCCTGCAAAACTGCTGGACTGTTTGATGCCCACTTTTGATAGGGAGTCCAGCTGTTTGTAGCATCTCTGTCACTTGGTTGCGAAGCTGGATGGCCGATTCAACATCGTCGGTACCCAAGAGAAAGTCATCGACGTAGAAATCGCTGATGACAGCTTGTACAGCTGCAGGAAATTTGTCTGCATTATCCAAGGCGATCTGTTGAAGAGTTCTAGTAGCCAGGAATGGAGCAGACGCAGTACCGTAGGTGACTGTCTGTAGTTCATAGCTAGAAATCTGATCGCTGGGGTCTTTCCGGAAGCGGATGCGAAGGAAATTTCGGTCACTGGAGGAATGAAGTATTTGACGATACATTTTTTCCACGTCGGCAGCCATAGCAACGAAATGAATGCGAAATCGTAGGACAATTGACTGCAGATCTTCTTGAACGACTGGGCCAACCAAAAGCGTGTCGTTTAATGAATAAGCTCGACGACGTCTTGCACGATGCGTCGAACACGACCCTGACCTTTGTCGTTGTACTCGATTCCTTGAAGACTGCATGGTGTGGGATGTAGCAATGGGGAATGTCGTCGTCTATAGGTTCTTCCAGCTTCTTCATGTGCCCTAGCGCCAGATACTCGTCCATGAACCGGTGGTACGCCTCCTTGGTAGCAGGATCACGTTCAAGCCGCCGCTCGATGCTTCGCAGTCTACGATCTGCGATTTCTCGGGAACTACCTAGGGCAAATTCAGGATTGTCAGTTCGAGGTAGTCTAACGGTGTACCTCCCAGTTGAATCACGAACGGTGGTCGCTTTGTAATATTGTTCACAGCGATTTTCATCGACTGACAGCGGGGGACCATCGGAGATGGTTTCGACTTCCCAGAATCTAAGCAGTGCTGTTTCCAGATGATTATCGTTCGTTGAAAGGTTGCAGATTCGAGGAATGCATTTTGACTGATTGGATGCGGTTCCAGCGACCGCCCATCCAAATGGTGTTTCAGTCAGCCATGGAAGTTCATTACCCAATGAAATCTTTCGGCCAGTGTGTAGTTCCCAAAAGGCTTCACTTCCGATGACAACGTCAATCCTTCCTGGAACGTGGAATCGTGGATCTGCCAGCGGAACGTTCGGGAAATTCCATGATGAAATATCGATCGGTATCGTCGGTAGCTCTGCCGATGGATTCTTGAGGACTAAGAACTGAAGCTTCGCAGAAAATTCAACTCCCTGCGATTCAACTGTTGCAGTTATAGCGCTTTTGACGTTCTGCGTGGAGAGACCAATTCCTGCAATGGATATGTCCACCTTTGACCGAGGATTGAATAACCGCTTCGCCAGCGGCTTCGAAATAAAGTTGGACATTGATGCCGAGTCTAATAGGGCCCTTGCCTGATGCTTGCGACCGTGATCATCGACGACGTTCAGAACAACTGTTTCCAGCAAAACGATGCTACATGCAGTTTGGACTGCCATGCTGACGTTGGGTGGAGCGGAGTTTACACTCGAAGATCCTACACTTGTGGATGGAAATAATTGTTGCACAGGAGCAGATGAAGATGCGGTAGAACTCGAAGATGCCCTGGATGGAGTGGAATCGTGTAGGAGTGAATGAGGTCGTTCGTGACACGTTCGACATGTGAACTTCGAAGAGCATTTCTTCGATTGATGTCCGCTACCCAGGCAGTTCCAGCACAACCGTTTCTGCGTCACGAATTCTCGGCGATGGCGTACATCCTTCCCGAGGAATACTGGGCAGTTCCGTAGGACGTGGTTGTCAGAGCAAGACAGCGGACAAGAAGTACTTGAACTTGAGGAAGCAGCGGCGTTTGCTGCGAACTTGAACTTGGAAAGCTTTGGAGCGTTCCCGGCCACCTTTGAAGATGCCGATTGCTGGTGTTGATCGTAGCCGACGGAGTTCAACACTCGAACACGCTGGTAGAGGAACTCTACCAGTTCGTCATACTTGACGTCATCCTTTTCACTTGTCTTTTCTTCCCAGGCTCGCAAAGTGGATTGATCCAGCTTGTACGTCAGAATGTTGACCAGCGGAGTATCCCAATGTTCCACGGGTTCGTCTAATTTCGCGAGCGTCCGTACATGGCGCTGGAAATCATCAACCAGAGTGTGGATGCGCTTAGCAGACTCCTGCTTCACCGCTGGCAAATCGTAGAGTGCCCGGAACAGCTGACGTTTGAGAAAACGACGATTATCATACCGCTTTATGAGTGCATCCCACATAGAAGCATAATTGTCGGCTTCGATATCAATGGATTCGAAGGGTTTCTTCGCTTCCCCTTCGAGCGACTGCAAGAGGTATTGCAGTTTGGCGACCGTTGGAATATCAGCATTGGAGTGGACCATGGACGAGAAAGCATCCCGGAATGATAACCAACGAGAAAAGTCGCCATTAAAACGTGGAAGATCGATTTGCGGTAGACGGAGGTGGAAGGTGGCTGGAGGTGCAGTTAGTGAGGTGTTCAGCTGGGCCTGACTAGCTTCGATTGGGCGTTTCGACAGCAGAAAACCTTTCCCCATGCAGTAACGATGCTCAAAATTCACTCGATCCACGAGATGTTCCTTAAGATTTTCCGAATCCAGTCGTTCGATGGTGTCCTGAACCTCCAAATACGCATGGTTCACTCGGTCTAGAGTTTCGATTCTCACTTGCACTTGATAACCGTCCCGCAGAGCATCGAAGTCTTTAATGAACTTCTCCACCGCGTCTCGTGTAGCAATAAGCGATTCACGTTGCACTAATTTATCGGCAAGCACCTTTTCCTCCTTGGACGGCATCGTTATCGGGCACAAAAACGAAAATCGTACGGAAACGGTAGCAAATCGAAAAACGGATCTCCTTCCCGACGCGAGCTACTCGTTTCTTCGCGAAACCGAACCGGCGAGGACAACACACTAATCGAACGATTTCAATCCTTCCCGTCGCGGTGTATTGACCTTCACGACGAAATATACGAACGGGAGAGGGTTGTTAAGTTTCGAAAACGATTAATCCTTCCCGTCGCGAACAATCCCAATCCTACACGGTCTCGCAATCAAGGGCGCGAACGTTTTCCACTTGAGTTGCGTACCGTCTTCCACCAATTGCCACAATGACTTGAAAAAATCGTAAAAGTCACCCAACTTTCGTCAATCAATGAAATTGGTTTCAGTTGATTGGAATTAATAATTTCTTAGAAGCTACTGCTTGTTAGCCATGCATAGAACAATGGAACGAACTCACCGGGACACTCTGAAGTGTTTCAATTGCTTGTAGATGATTCGATGCCGGGATGAAAGCCGCCTTTGTACTGGGCGACGCTACACCGGCGTCGAAAATGGCTCGATGATGGCGCCAACTGAGGGGTTCAATCACCTTCTCAAAATGACCAAAGAAACTACAAGATGGTCACAAACAATGTTCTCCCACAGCACAGAGTAACATCCGCCTTGATGCACCCGAAAGCGGAAAATGTTTCCACTAACGCACTAGAACTGTCCACGACAGAATAATAAATTAACACCGGTGATGTTAATTTGCACGCGCGACGGTGCAATTGTCCACGGCCGTTTGTTCGATCACTTCAATAATCACTTTACTTTTGTTCCATCTGCGATGGTAGCTATCTCGCAATGCTATGGCGCCAGTCAAGTGCGAAAGCAATGGCCACAATTGATCAATTCTTATCTCGGAATTTTGTTCTTTCACTGGCACTACGGTACACTTTCCAGCCGCGGAATGGCCTTCGATCCGGCTCGAAGGACCAAATGTTTGAGCACGAACTTTGCCGGCCACCGAAGGACTTACTTCGCTACTTTTCAGCAGCCACCAAAAAATATACAAAAGGCGCACAGAAACACGGGCCACTAAACCACTGCTTTCTCAAAGTAGTTTCTTCAACGATAGGCCTCTAGCTCGTCGACCTTTTCATTAAGGTCCGACTGATGCACTTAAAAACGGCTAAGTCCCTTCGTAAAAGGGTGCTGAGAAGCAAAACGCAACACGACACCGCAAATCTACAAAGTCCCTTTTTAGCGGGGGACTTGTAAATATTCGACCCGGCACAAACCGATAGGGAACAATGACCACAAGACCGTGATAATTTATTAGATCGAGAACAAATTGCACGCACGTCCGATCGATCTGGTTTGTATTATTGTACTGACTTCTGGTTGTAAGATACGTGGGAATAGATATAGTGTGTTGACGATGAATTGATCGTTGAACGATCGGTGATGCATGGATGCTGCTCTCATGCGCTCTCTCTAGATTCTCATCGACTCGGTGGCTGTTCGTATAGGGTGTTGTGTGGAGGCTACGATAGCATTTCACATTCTATCTCCAACAAATACTCTGTCAAAATAACACAGCAAATCAAAACAAAGGCGCAAATATGTATAACAAGGTGCTGGCTTCAAGGTGTAATTCGGACCAAGGGGTTCTACAACAGTGAACCAATTTCAAATCGCTAGTTACATATTGATTGTTGGCACAACTACGTCCTTCCCTTTTGGGTCCATGGTAAAACTTTACAGATATCTGTAAAAAAATCTGAGTGTGTAGATGCAACAGAATGACGCGAGAAACAGGGTTTTACGGGATTACTACTATATGAGAAAGAAGAAGAAATTTAAGATAGCATATCATATTCGCTAGGTATTTTAAATTGATGCGCTTTGCGTTCGGCATAACATACAAAGGGAACCATACGCAGTAAAATGGACTGTTTGCTTTCTTTATGTTGTCAATAACGAATTGTGTAGTTTAACGACAAATTAAAAACATTCAATAGTACATATTATAAATGTGTAATTGGGTTGGAGATAAGTAAACGCTATAAAAAATATATTTTGCTGCCTCACATTAAATGCAATAAAATCCCTGTTGTTTCCAACTGCGCCCATTCAGGCTTTTGTTTTTGACAAAGATCTACCCTGCACTGAGAGCAAAGCCATGTGAAACGATTCTCACACAGATATTATCGACAATTTACTCCTTCCTTTCAAGTGCCAGATTATGTGCCGCCGTCGGTTGCGTTCAATATTGGCACAATTCAGAACGAAAACTGTCGAAAATTTGTACCGAACTTGTCAGCTTTTAATAAGCTCTGGAAATTGGAATTACAGTGAAAGTTCACTTGAACTTATTTGAACCCTTTGAGTTGTGACCGCATTGCACGAGCCCGACGATGCGATGTCTACATTGGATGGGCTGCACCGTATCATCGACGACGCGATATAAAGTACGTACTCGCTGATGTTGTACGTCTCTCTATTCAGCGAACGATGAGGTCCACGCTCTGTTGATATGATGTATCCATGTCGGCACGTACGAAGCGTACATCGTTCACCGCCGCACGCGAGACACACTGACACACCAACAGTAATGGCGAGGACGAGGATCCTCCGTTTCCCGCCACACACTCGCTGCCAGTCCCAGTCAGTGATACTTTCAAAGTGATGATAATGGTGGTCCCCATTTTACAAACCATCGGATTGTGTTTATCGATGAAAGCGTTTTATGGATCCGTAAACATTCTTTTATCATGACTCGACGTTGGAATTTACCACTTTTGGAAGCATCACATCGAGCCTACCACCTCCGGCACGTTTTCGCACACCGTCAACCGCAGCTCAAGGAAGCCCATCAGAACCGACTAGCGGTTGGCGTGCGGCTGCCTGTGATCGGAATTCCACCAGAGTATAGCTTCGAGCTCAATAGTGGCGGCTAAAAGCGGAAAAATTATCGACAGCCAAGATGTACACACGTTCCGTGATGTTCGGGTTAATATATTACGTGCCTTTCGTCCTCGGATGTTCCTTTTGCCATTCCTGTTTTGTTTCACAGACGAGAGCTGGAATTCCCGCTGTTGGGAGCCATTTTACAGACTGACTGCCGATGCCATTTTCCACATGTGATTGCCACCACCGCCACTTTCCTGCGGGGGCTGGGTCTCAGCATTCCAAGCATTCTTCTCTGTTTTTGCAATAGATCAGCATGGGATTGAGCCGGTGAGCGAGTGAACGGTTCCAGTGGTGGCAGATTCCGTGCAGCTCCCGTGATCTTTCGAAATGGAAATATGAAGATAAATGTACGACTAAGTGCTACGAAACGGGACGGCTCTAGTGCGGTGGTGACAACCCATACCTTTCCCACAGAAGTCAGGGGTTTAAATTTCCTTCCAGGGGACATGTCCTGAAAGACCTTAATCAGTTTAGGTAACTATATTGGATTTTTTTCGATCGTAAGTTTTGCGAATAATGATTTAAAGCAAAGGGTTGGGCTATGACTGAAGATGCGAGGAGATTCCATTAGAGAATTTTGATAAGCTCTCCGGATTCGGGCCGGGAGTGTGGTGGGATTACAATGGGTGCATAAGCATTACGTTCATCCACTCGATGTGTATGAGTGGAACCAGCGCGACATTCGTTGCTAAATTTTCATTAATGCCGGAGAGGTTCTGTGGGTTAGAATTGAATAATTTGGATTGCCTGACAGAGCTATCTAAACCCAGGAGAGTACGTGTACATAATTGAATTCAAGAACGTTTTAGTCTTGAACAGAATGAGTTTGGGAAGAAATGCGAGCAATACACATGACGATAGCGTGTGGTTAAATGAATTATGTCTGTTCGAAGCCGATTTTTTTTTATTTATTTGACGTCAATCATAAGAAGACTGTTATAGTAACATTCCATGTTTTTCTACTTCAATATATACTAAAAGAAGATGTGTACAATATTTGGCTTATATTCTAGTTAATTTATGTACAGTTTATAAGCGGATATTATGAAGGTATTGCTCAATTTGAATTCTGTCGTTGTAAATGAGTAATAGTGTACAACATAAGGACTGTATCGTTAATTATGAGTACACCTAAAAATTCCTGTAACTAAATATATTTTATTTACTTCGCAACTCAAACTCATTTTCATTGTTTATTGACCATCAAAAAAGTCCATTACATCATTATTCATTTAATTTTTCGTAGATTTGGCACCTTCTTCTTGATGTTCTTCATGAGGTTTTGCACAACCGTGCCGTCGATGGTTTTGCTTACGTTTGCTCAGTCTTTTTTGAATTTGATGATGTTATCTGCTCCTCTAGCCTTCTGCAAGCTTTCCTTTCATCAAAGCCCAATATTTATCAATGGGCGTTATTTGCAGACAATTTGGAGGATTCATCGCCTATTCCACAAATTGGACATTGTTCTCTTCATACCAGTTCAAGGTGGCACGGGCATAGTGTCGAACCTTTGTGTTTTCGGATAAGTGGCAGAATTCGTTTCTGCAGGCATTTCTCCCGGTACATTTCGGCGTTCATATTTGCGGTAGTGAAAAAAGATGTCGATTTCATACCTCTCTGACAAATTGCTTGCCAAACCAACACCTTTTTTTTCCGAATTGTTCGCAAAAAATCAATTTCTCCGAATTTGGGACATCCGTTCCACGCTTCACGGTGTAAACTGTACCCCTGGAAGTGCCCTGCGGTGCAATTTGACGAACGTCTCGCTATCTAGGATAATGCACATGTCATTGTTGCTCAAAATGTCGTCGTACAGCTTCCGAGCCTGCGTTTTCACTAGATCCGCCTGAATTTGGTTGCGTTTCTGACATTTTTGTGGTCTTCAGGGAATTTCAATCGTCTTTCCTATCGTCTTTCAAAACTTTTGTGCGCAATCTCTGATGGAAACCTCCTTTTTTCCTTCAAAAACTTTGCAAATTTGTCTTTTCCAAATTTGGGTTTGACCGGGTAAGTCCTTTAACGTGTTATGCATAGCAAACCGGTTTATCTCATTTTGGACCGCACAGACACTAACACCTTCTTCTTTTGCTAATTTTCTTAGTGACAATCCCTTTTCAGTGCAGTACAGGGATGCCAGATATTTTTATCAAATGTCTGTGATAAAAGTTGGAAATGTCTGGGAATGTCTATAAAAGTCTGTAATTTTTTTTGAAAGAAAATTAGACTTCTTTCAACGAAAAGACGAAAAGATCGCTATTTGTGTGATTATGTAAACATATCTGCATCTATTTCTTGGATTGTATGCAAGCTTACACTATTGTTTCATATTTTTAAAGTCACACGGAAGCTTGAAGCATTCTCATAGATGACACATTTTCCATAGTTTTTTTTTCCCCCTGTAACGCTCTTTCCAGTGTTGTGTTTAAAATCAAAATTTAGTTTTCATTTGATAAATTCAACAGACTTTTTTTTTGATTCAACAATAACCATTGATGGCGTGTACCATCTTTTAATATGGTGTCATCATCACTCATGACCAGCAATATCATTATGGTCACATGAATGATTTTTGTATAGACTGCTTCTTCGGTTAGTGAGTGATTATCTCTTAAATTTCAGGAAAACTCTCTCCTGATCTTCTGCAAGGCGCTTTGCTTTATTCTGGGAAGTTTTCTCCTGAGCTTCGGGCAAAATTCCTCATGAACTTCTTGGCAGTCACTCCTTATTTTCTTCGAAATTCACATTTAAGAACCCAACCTTACCTTCCAGAAACATGTGGAATTTTTTTTCTTGAACATAGTTACTTTTTAAACTTCTGATAAGTCCCATCCTGAACAACGAGGAAAGTTTCTGAAAAAATTTGAAAAAATTCCCTTCAGAATTTCTTGGAAAATCTTCTTAAGTTGCTAGAAGTTTCTTCCTGAACTTCTGAGAAGTTCTTTTCTGAACTGCCGAAACAATCTCTTCTGAACTTCAGAGAGTATTGTCCTGAACTTCGGGGAAGTTTGTTCCTGAATTTCTGAGAAAACTACTAGAAAGATTCTCCCTATACCTAATTTTATCAAAAGAATCTACCATAACTTCTGAGATTTTGTGAACTTCGAGCAGTTCTCATTCTGAAATGCTGGAATGTTTGATTCGGAACTTTAGGGAAGCTCTCTAGTACTTCTGGGTAGTTCCAACTGAACTTTTGGTCTCTTCGCAACTTCTGAAAAGTCCTTTTGTGAACTTCTGAGGAGTTCTTTACTGATTTTTTTGAAAAATTACTTCTTGACCCTACAGGTAGTTCCCTCTCTGGTAGGTTTCTTCCTGAAATTCGGGGAAGTTTTTTCTTGAGGTTATTCATTCCAAACTTCTGATTGGTCCCATCCGGCACTGCGAGAAAAATTTTATTCCAAAATTTTTAGGAAAATTCCCTTAAATTTGTTCTTGAAGTTTCTTGATGGACTTCTGAGAAGTCCTCTTCTGAACTTTTGGGAAGTTTTCTCCAGAACTTTGGGGAAGTTTGATCCAAAACTATTGGGAAATTCGTGCTCAAATTAGATGGAAGTACCCCCACTGCTACTGGAAAGTTTCATTCTTTTCTTCCTAAAGAATTTTGAGAAATCCTTATTATAAAATACAGTTCAACTAACATTTCGAGAAGTTTCTTCCGTAACTTCTGGGAAGTTATTTCCTGAACTTGAGAGAATTTCTTTCCTCAACTTCTATGACGCATCATCCTGAAGATTTTTTTCCCAGATTTTTTGAGAAATTATAGGTAGTGCCCTTCTTGGCTATATCCCGTCTGAAATTTGGGGAAGTTTTTTTTTTCTGAACTTCTGGGAAGTACAATCTTGAATTTCTGGGAAGAACTCCAAAACTTCTGAAAAATTCCAAACTTGAGAGAAGTCCTCTCCCCTCTACTTCTTCCTGAAGCTAAGTCCTCTCCTGATTCTTGGGGAAGTTCTGTCTTGAAATTAAGTAAGGTAAGTACGATCTTGAACTTTGGTAATGAATTTTTGAAGGTTCTTCTTGCATGAACTGCTTGCTCTAATACTCCTGAGAAGTTTCTGCCTGACCATAGGAGAATTGTTTTTTTGAGGAAGTCTCTAAGTTTCTCAAATATGATTTGTATTGTTGTGAACCTTTCGTTGTGACTTAATAACAAAGTACCAGTATTACCAAGGCTTTGACAGTAATTTTTCGCATGAGTTTGAACAAGCGTGGGATTGAACACTACCATAAGTAGGGACTCCATGTTACCCTCGGAAAGGGCCTATACAATACTTAACTCCGGGCCCATTGTGTCTCCAAGTCCGCTTTCGTTTCTTCAAGGATTTCTACTTTACCTACGATATTTTAAAACATTTCAACAAAGCTTCTTACCGTATCTACTATGCTGCATTAAAATACTATACTGCGTACTGCGTACGTTTTAAATCCGAACTTCGTGGAATGCCTTTATTTGAAATTTAAAAAAATATTTCAAATGTCTGTAAAAGTCTGCAACATAAATAAAATGTCTGCATCGTTAAAAAATTCTGCAATAAAAATGAAAAGTCTGTAAATTTACAGACATGCCTGTGAATATGGCATCCCTGGTGACGTACTTTGTCACAATCGACTGTGAAATTATTCCACTTGAAGTAAAACATTAACTTTTAATGATGGTTTTCGTTTGTTTACAAGGCAAGCAACACATTGACACTAAACAGCTGTCAAAATAAGTCATAGTCTTTTTCATACAGAATCTCAAAGGTGCACTCATAATTAACGATGCAGTACTAATTCCGGATATTGACAACACTTCGCCCTTAGTTGACGAATGCAGAATATCCGGTCACAGCAAGCCAACACTACAGAAGCTGGCACTATTGCACATTCATTCGAATCACGACTGCTGAAAAGGTAAGTTGTAGGTTGCGTGACCAGCGCTGACTGATTCTTGTTTCGTCATCGGTCATTCACAATGGTGATCCTGCCAGGAGTTGCTCTCATATGGGCAACCCAAAGTTTAGCACCTAATAATAATTTAATACGTATGAGAAAAAGGAATCACCCTACAAACAGGCATGGCTACATACATAATTTGTGGCTCAATAAAATCTGTGGATTTTCGAGATGATGATTCGAATACGATCGAAGCGAAACGGAAACGCGGTTTGGGACTACTGCTATCTATTTATCTTCCATCTATCTATAAAGGGTGGAATGGTCAAAAATGGGTCAAACATGATTAAGTGCATACTGATTTGTTTATGATATAAATAATCAATGTTTATTTCGTCGTCTACAAAACACTGGAAAATTATTTGATTAGGCTTCCAATCTTTCATATGCAAACTGTCGGGACTTACGTTTAATACCTTCCATCATGTTTTTTATCGCTGTTATTTCCACCTTATTTGATGCTGAACGCCAATTTGCCTTGAACTGTTTTTCACTTCCTACTGTTTTTGAGTTCTCTTGAAGTTTCTCTTTACGATTGCCCAATCTATTTCAATTGAGCGCAGCTGCGGCGAGCTTGGAGGTTTTTTCTTCTTGGTTTATTGGCGGAATACCATTCCTGAGCCATTTTTCCGTATTGGCAAAAAGCGAGGTCTGGCCAAAACAGAAAGGCAATAAGCGTTTTTGCAAGCATTCCTTTACATAAATATCTCTGTTGACAATTCCAGTTGACACGAAACTTTTGCTTTTTAGCCCACAGTTGCAAATCGCCTGCCAAACCAAGTATTTTTTCGGGAACTTTGCCATTCTTTCTGCTTAAACTTATCTTGAACCTCTCCTTTTTTGGCAGCCTTGACATTGGAGCTGCTTGAAATCAACCTTGGCTTATGATTCAACGGCCATTACGAAGCAATCAAACTTGGTCAACAAAGTCATGTACAACTCACGCGCTCTTCCTTTAGTTGTTGTGTTTTGCATATCATCTCGATTTGGTGTCACTGTAACCTTATATGATGAGGAGGGCTCGTTTTTTGGTGTTTCCATTGTTGTGTGGGACTTTCCCTATTTGTTTCCGATATCTCTGGTGGAAAGGTTAGATTTACTTTCGAAATTACTGGCCACTATTTGTCCGGTCGCTGCGGCTTCTTGGTTTCAGTTTCCTCCTGATCCCAGCTTTCTGGCAGTCGTCAGACTTTCTCAAGTTAAAACTACATCATATTTCAGTCGACCATGTCAACCGTTCCATCCTTTATTTTATAGTTCTGCTTACTAACATTTTTATGCTGCTCCAACGTTTCATTAGCACCATAGCTACGATACAATTTTTCGTCACGCAAATCTGTTCAGGGCTGCTTGTCCTTAGTTCTTCAAGGTTTCCCAAGCTTCCAAAATCTTGCTCTACTTGGTCTAACCATCTTGCTTGCTGATTCTTGTTCCGGCTGCACTCGAGGGAAACACCACTGCTTCGGGATTGTTGTCCAGCATTCTTACATAATGTCACACCCATTGTACCCGTTTAGCTTTAGGGACCTTTCGGTTACTGTATTCGCGATAGCGTTGCGCCAGATCATGGTTCATTCTTCTCCTCCATATACCATTTTTACGTACACCTGCAGAGATGACCCTTAGCATGTGTCGTTCGGAAAAATGTTCCATGTTGAAAGTGCTTGCAAGTTCTCATCTCACGTTCATAGAGAACAACCGGTCTTATTAGCGTCTTGTACATGAGCCGGAGTGGTACAAACTGCAGTTAGAAAATATGAAGAACAATGTACTTTTGAATGATGCGCCCAGGAGTGGTCTGAGTCTTGCTATTGACAAGAGGATAAGCAATGCCAATAAGCAGAAAAGCAGAAGCAATTCTCACTTGAAAAATTGGCTAAAAGGTTATGGTGTGGTAGGCAATATGCGAATGTGGCAAAATATCTAGCCCGTACGTTATATCGGAGACAAGGAACATCCAGAAGTACTTCAAGGAGCGTTTATTGCCGATGATCAAGTAGCATGATAGCATAGACTAACTCAAAGACCAGTAGGTCCCATACAAAAACGATTTTTTTCTTGGCTCAGTCAGTACTAGCACATCGGTCCCAAGCTTAATAATACGCCCCTAATAATGAACTCACACGAACACACTCTCAAATAGTCTGTCAAAATAACACAGCAAATCAAAACAAAGGCGCAAATATGTATAGCAAGGTACTGGCTTCAAGGTGTACTTCGGACCAAGGGGTTCTACAACAGTGAACCAATTTCAAATCGCTAGCTGCATATTGATTGTTGATGATAGTCCAGTCATATTTTGACCGTATTCGGCATGATGTCATTACGCCAATGTTAAGCTTCCCTTAACGACTAGACGAACTACAACGGAGGAAGCGCCATACGACGTGGGATCCGACAGGAAGCCGTAAGCGGTCGTGATATGGGGAACAGGGACGACCCTGGGATAGCCAAGGCCCCAGGCGTTCCAATCCCGGCCTTGGCCCTGGCTTGCTCGATCGGAGGAAGGACCATATGACGCGAGGTTAGGCAGGTACCGTAAGCGGTCGAGCAGGGAAATCGCGGTCGATCTGGCGTGGACGTCACGAACCCTGCTTGAATCCCGGAACATATCGATCGAATCAGCGTCAGGTCGGTGGAGCTATCTACTAAAGACCTAGTAGTTAGACATATTGGGAGCGTAATGCACACTAGTCCTCTGTCTGAAGTAATACCAAAAGGTGCAATTTGAAGTGAATTTGATCGGTAGTATGCGATAAAGCACATATTCTTTTTCCAAGCTACCCCAAATGCAGGGTAGGGGGGGATACCAGTTGTTGTTGCAGAAATAACGCGTCATAAGGTTTCTTAGCGTGTAGTAAAGTTTAAGATCATCAGCGTATGAAAGTTTTAAGCAGTCTAGAATGAAATTGACATTGTTGATATAAAGGGCGAACACGAAATTATTGCGACACATTCAACAGGGCATAACTTTTTTACCATTGGGTAAAAATCAACCAAATTTTGCACACTTTCTCATTGATGTGTATTGTTTACATGCTGTCAAACTCGAAGTCGTGTTTTTCGATTCAACGAAAATGGAGGTGAACCAACGCGAGTCGAAAGAACAAATTCTTTCCAAACACCTGGAATTTCCTGACCTGTCGCACCGGCAGTTGGGAAAAATGTTGAACATTCACCATTCAACCGTCTCCAGAGTGTTGAAGCGGTTCCAGGAGCGGTTGACGTTGGACCACGGCAAAGGAGCTGTAAGAAAACCGGGATCGGAGAACAAAAAGACGGAGAGAAAGGTGAAGCGGATGATTAAAGCAAATCCCAACGTCTCAAGCCGTTATTTGGCTAAAAAGATCGGCATGTCGCAGAGCTACGTCCAGAATGTAAAGAGTAGAGCTGGACTACATACATACAAGGTACAGAACTTCCCAAACCGCGATGAGCGGCAACAATCGACGGCTAAAACTCGGGCACGGAAGCTCTACGAGAAGATGCTGACAAAATATGGCTGCTGTGTGATGGATGACGATACGTATATAAAAGCCGATTTCAAGCAAATTCCGGGGTTGGAGTTTTTCACCGGCAAGAGCAAGTTCTATGTGGACGAAAAATTTAAGAAGAAGAAAATGTCGAAGTTCACCTCCAAATATCTCATTTGGCAGGCCATCTGCTCTTGCGGACTGAGGAGTGAGCCTTTCATGACAAAGGGCACAGTAAATGGCGAGATCTACAAATCTGAGTGCCTCGGGAAGCGCCTTTTGCCGTTCTTGCAGCAGCACGACGAAGCTCCGCTATTTTGGCCAGATTTGGCATCATGCCACTATTCTATGTCCTGGAGTGGTATGAGGTCAATTCTGTCCAATTTGTTCCAAAGGACATGAATCCGCCAAACTGTCCGGAGCTGCGTCCGGTGGAGCAGTACTGGGCAATGATGCAGCGGGAACTTCGGAAGAGCAAGAAGACAGTCAAAGACGAGAAGGATATGTTAAGAAAATGGAAAAAAAAACTGAGAAACTGGTACCGGATGACACTGTAAAGACTTTGATGGAAGGCATCAAGCGAAAATGCGTTCAATTTTACACTCAAGGCTCCATAGATTAACTTTTCTTTTGATTTTTGAAGTAAATATATGTATAAAACTACCCTAAAATTTTGGTTTGATTCTAAACATTATAAGAAAATTGGCATGACATTTTCGGTGTCGCAATAATTTCGTGTTCGCCCTTTACATAGAGCAAGAATGAAAACGATCCCCAAGGGACTGTCTTGAAGAACGCCGCCGCAAACCAGAAACGATGACGAAACGTAGTCACCGATTTTGACGGACATACTTCGGCCGGTCAAGTATGAATGGAGCCAGATAACCAAATCGTTATTCATACCTAAATTGTGAAATTAGCTACTGCGATTTGATGATTCATTTTATCGAACGCTGCAGATAACTCAGCGTAGACAGCGTCTAACTGTTGTCCATTCGCTATCTGGCGTATCACAAACTAGTTCTTGCTCTAGCTCATTGTAGAAGGCAGTCCAGATTCCATCTTTTGGCCATTGACATAGCGCCAGAAACTACGTGGATTAGACTTAAGGTGGCGTTGCAAACGATCAGCACTTGACCAGGCAGGTTTTGACGGTTCGTGAGTAGATTTTATGGGAACAAACTGGTTGATGGCATACATGAGGATTCCAGACATGGTCGATGCAGCGAAGTTGGCATCAATTGACACCTAATTGAAGAATTCGTTTATGCCGTTGAAATCGGCCTTACTGAAATCGTACAGGGGATGATCAAAAAGGAGAAGACTAGCAAAATTTTGTCCAGATTCAAAGTAATACAGTTTGGTGAATAATAAACCGTTTATGATGAAACCAGAAGCGTTCGACGGGGAATTCTAGTTTCAGCATGTTTATTCAAAATTTGATTTGATTTCTGGGCACCGGAGATAGCACGGATACTTTGAGGTTATGTCAAATGTGCTAATTTTCTGCAGCTCGTTATTTTTTATGTTACTTGAAAATCGGAAATATTGTATTCCTCTCAGAAACTAAAAATCATAACAAGTCTGTCAGTGGTTAAAGATCGTAAATCGGCCCATAAACAACCGAGATATGGCCATTTGCGTAAAATGTAGTTTTTTACCCTATTGCCTGACACTTCTTATGTTGAAAAACTCCTTTTTAATTTATCTGTAACTCTGCGTACCCTTAACCAAATTAGATGCAACTTTTTCCATATGATTACAAATTTATCCTAGTTTTTGGAAGAGTAGCGGACATTTCGTTATTTTCCGTAGTTCCGGATTTATTATCGGGAATCGTGAAGGAAGTACCCTACCAGTGTAATGGCCAGAGTTAGAACTGTATCAAACCTGGCTTGCGACATATCAAACTTCATGATTTTACAAAACAATACCGCTGGTGGTCAACCTGAGAGTATTCTTTCACATTGGCCACACCTGGTGACGTTCCGGATTCCGGGTTCCCCCAGGGAAGTAGCCAGATTTCGAATGATGTCAAACCCTGGCTTGCGACACATCAAACTTCATGATTTTACAAAACAATACCGCTGGTGGTCAACCTGAGAGTATTCGGTCACATTGGCCACACCTGGTGACGTTGCGGATTCCGGGTTCTCCCGGGGAATTGGCGAGATATAGGGATGCTGCTCGAAGTGACATGGTGGTGTTGCTGAGGGCATATCTTGAGTTTTAAAAGTAAAAAGCCAAAAAGAGGATGGTGTCTACAGATTTTAACGAGCGGTGACGGAGCCTGCATAACCATACATTCCTCGCTAACGAAGCACAGATCCACCGTGCGATTGTTTTCATTGGAAATTCCATTCAACTGAGTCCAGCCGAGCTGTATGCACCAAGCAACTTTTGCGACGCCAGGTTAATCGATGAACGAGAGTTATTCGGGAAAAGGGAACCATAAGAATTACATTGCCAAGAGATTGCGCTCAGGTTAAAATCTCCCACAATGATGATCCCAAAAAGTTCGATATGCGGTACTATTTGTGTTTCGTTGTTTAATCGATCGGGAGGGAAGTAGATGACGCAGAGGTAGAGCGTTGCGTCAACAGTGGTGATTGCGAGCCATCATTGCTCAATTGTCGAGCTAGAAGGAGGATATACCGCACGAGATCTATAACTTGAGCGAACTGCTAGGAATACACCATCCAGTGCTTTTTTGCTGATTGAAGGCGACCGGTCTTGTTGATAAACGGAATATGAGTCGTCAAATAGCTGATTAGTCGAAGTGTATCCGTTGAGCCATGTTTCGAAGCGCGTAAACCTCATAGTAACCGTCACTAAGGGCAAACTGATAATCGGCGAGACAGCTGTTGATCCCACCAAAGTTTTGGTAATACAACAGGATGTTTGAAGAGGCAGGTGCAACATGACTTACTTGGGGTGCACTCGAGCTATAACGGGCAGCATCAAAAACCATATTGCTGGCACAGGAACATGTAAACTGGTACGGCTCGACTGAGCTAGGCGTCCGGCGTCCCGAGTCCAATGACGGTGAGCTCGGTTGATTAGAAATATTGCGTGAAAATGACGTTTGGTGAACAACAAGCACTGAAAGCCCAAGAACCATCAAGAAACGAATCGTTCGAAAAAGTAGCGTACTTGCTTGCAGTAGGGGTTCCCAAGAACCCGCCTCCCAACTCAAACGCAGGAACGGCTGTTGTTCGTTGGCGGTATGGGTTCGATTGCAATGAGAGGGATAGGGACTTAATTTGGGCTTCTGGCAAGTGTGTGTTCCAGTGCTGAGCAAGATGACAGTTGGTGGTCGCTTATTCTATTACAACAGCTACATCCATAGAAGGACTCAGCTGGTCGTTGAATATCGGTTGGTTCAGGTGGACTGAATTCTGGAACGGAGCACCTTCACACCCCAAACTATCGCAAATAGGCACGATAGAGGCAGAAGAAGCGCTGGTACATGTAAGTTTAAAGACTGTATTCGATAAAATTTGGACACACAAAATAGGTCACCAAATATTTTCCTTGAGCCCGATTCTTTTCAAACTTTCTGGAAATAAAGTACTACTAAATGGTTAAGTTTTGACATAATTGGTTTATTGAACCTCTTCTCCCAACCCAAATGCCCGCTCCTTTGCCTTGACCCCTTTCATCTAATTTTGGGCAATGATAGGACCGACTTGCTTACTTACTTTTAGCCACACTTTCTTTAGTTCAAGTTCATTTTCTATCAGTTTTGGAGTTTTAACGAGCTTTGCCTTCATGATTGCCCAAAATTTTTCAATTGGGTGAAGTTCCGGAGTGTTTGGAGCGTTGACGTCTTTTGGTACAAAAACTACATTATTATCTTTGTACCAGTCTAAGACGTGCCGGGCATAGTGGCAAGATGCCAAATCCGGCCAAAACAGTGTCGGGCCATCGTGGTTCAATACCATCCTGGCCTTCTCCGGATTTGATGTGCCACGTTTTTTGCCACTACCATTTTTCCGCTTGGTTGTCTTACGGTCCTTGAACGTTTTGATCACATGAGGTGCGGTTGAATGTGCGATTCCGAGCTGTTTTCCGATCCATCGATGAGAAGCGTTTGGGTTTTTAAAGTGAGTGCCCAAAATTTGTTGGAGCACTATTTCTTCATTCAAAGCCATCACTCGACTCGAAATCACTCGACCGATTTTCACGAAACTCATTACACAATTGACACAATACAATGAAATACATTCAGTTAAAATTTCAATAATTTTTACCCACACGCTAAAAAGTTACGAACAATTGCGTGTGTCCAAATTTCATCGAATACAGTCTTTATCAGGCAGAGGATTTTTTCAAAAAGATTAATACTTGCCTGAGCGATGTGGTTGGAAAACCCTTCCACCCAACTCGACTTCCAAAGAACGACTTTGGTGGCAGGAAACAGCTGGTGCGACTGGGTCGAGTGGTTTGGGGTCTCCCATAATGCGTCAGGCAGTGCATTCTGGAAATATTTCAGCAATGATGAGGGGCATCGGAGGTTCGCTTTGTATGGAGAAAAATCGGCCCCTTTTTGGTACCCTTCTTTGACCGAGGATCATCAAACTCGCGGAATGGAATACTTTCCGATCACAAATCGCAGGAAAGGGGGTCCCTTTTATTTTGCTTGACACCGACTTTAAAGGAAACATAGCTCTTAGTTGAAGGTAAATAAACCAATGCCATAACGGCCAGCCTATTTTTGGCAGTGCTGAATCCCTAAACTTTACTCTTCCAGTGCACTGCGGGTAAATCCAGCAGTTAATTAAAGTTCTTCTATCTTTTTATTTTGTTATTTAATTTATGTTTGTAAAAAAAGGCTCCAATCATTGGTGGGAAAATACAAACTTGTGCTACAATATGACGGAATAAATTTGCATCTGTTTAATGAATTATTTTCTTTTGGAAACAGCTAGCAATGGAAACAGCTCCAGTTGACAGTCTTGGAACATTTATTCATGAGCTGAAAAAAACCGTTGATTCATTAACCTGGGCAAAGGACAAAATAAAATCAGGTTCAGATTATTTCATGCACTTTTTTTCTAATTTCTAAAACCCATTTTAATGGAAACCAACGTACCTACATAATACCAATATTCTTTCCTTGTAGAAAGGCAAAAAGAAAGCATTAGAGCGTCATGCTCGAAAAGATTTTCAATATTCCATAATAAAATTTTATTGCTGTAAACATTAGGCAAACGAATAGCTCTATCGGTTATCGCATGGAACCTTCTGTATGTATGCTGATGTGGATGTTGTATGTATCTAAAATGATTGTGTCCGCTACTGCACAGCGATGATAATGATCCAACGGGGCAAAAACGGAACACAAATAGAAAGTTCAAAAGAGGAAACAATTTCAATGCTCCGCGATGGAAAAAAGGGTACATGCTCTCGGAAAGAACAAGCACGCTGATGTTTATCCCATGGTAGCGTTTCTGTCAATTTAAGGACCATTAGCGTAACGATGAAACACCAAAGAGCAGTTTCGTGCTCTCCACAAGTAGGTACCCAGCCAGAAGGAGACACAAACTGTCCTTTTCCGCCCTTCACGAGACTGTGTCGAACAAGAAAGCGGAATCTTATCTGCAAAACTGTCAATGTAGAAGGTATGGAATGTGAAATGGCTTGGGGCATTAGAATCAGCTGGACGGACATGGGAGACGGTGCTTTGTGATTGGAATCTAACGCGGGTTGTTGTATCGAGTATGGGATATCAAGTTGTTCGTTTACAGGTAAAAAGCATACCCAAAGGGTTCAAAGGGTTCAGTGCGCAGCCATTTTAAACTTGTAGGAATATTTATGTTCTAAGGGTACAGCTGATAGTCGACCATGGCTGAAGAAAGTAAACTTTATGCTGATTGTAGAGTTATCTACTCAACCTTTCTAGCACTCACGAGGCATGCAAATAATCTCCTCATACTGAAATGTTTGATTTATTTTTTCTTTTGTAAGATCATCGATAGAAAATATATTTGCCCAAGTGATCCAAAGAAAATTTTTAAATCAAGGGAGTCACTCCTATAGACGATTCAATCATCCTTTACAGTATGACATCATTAAATGATCCGTGAACAGATCAATTTACCATAGTGATGTAGAGAATTGGTGAAGAGAAATCGATCGCTGCAATTACGTCCTTGTTATACAAAGGGCGAATTTGGAAAATAGCCGTTCCATTCAATTCGCTCTTCCTGTCCTGAGCCAATTCAAAGCTGCAACCTCTCACAAACGACAAGGTAATATGAACACATCAGGCTGGATAAAGGTGCCAAGCAGCCGAATGAGTTGTTAGAGAAAACAAAAATATCCCGAAGCGACAATCGAGATTTAAAAATCATTTCTCAAAGTGATTCTTTTAACACCCACATTGAGTTTTGAAGAATCGTATAGACTGTTCCGAAAAATATAAATACATTTTCTTTCTCAAATAAAAAAGACCATACTGTGGTTTTTGAATATTTTATTTTCAAACATAGTAAATAATGTGGTAGATATAGTATTTGAATAAGAGATGGCTCATCGTGACCTGATCGAGGTTTTCAGCCTCGACCAATCGCCTCAGCTTTAGACACTTGTAACTGTGTTCTGTGTGATTCCGTCTTAGAGATGGGCCATCAGATCTTGAGCTGTTCCACTGAATCGATACATTTCAGTGAGCAAATAACAACCAGCTCTTTAAAAAAGAACCGCAGCGGACCCGTTCTCACCGTTCTCTCTGACCACTTTGCATTCCTGTGAGCTAAACAATTCATGGACTCTGTCAAATCAAAAGGCAGAAGAGAAAACGAGAAGAAAACTGTGTAAATTGAGCTGATTCCCTTTTGTTTTATTTTTTCCACAAATCGACGAATCAGCTGTCACTTTGCGAAGCACAATCTTACGCAAGGCAAACAAGAGTAAGTTTCAAAATAGACAAAAATAGTTCTACAGTGTTCGTGCCACGGACCTGGCGGACAGCGATTTTCCTTTAGCCAACATCTCTAACAACCAAACGTCAAAAAATGTATTGTTTGTAAACAATGCTGGCGTTCCTACCCTTAGAAACCATCGTCAGGCAGGCTTTATTCAAATAAGACCCGTGATATGTTGCATTCTGCCAAACGCTAGTAAATAGAATAGGGTTGCCAGGTCCCTGGTTAGTGAAAGCTTAATATTTACATTAAAGAATACAAAATCCACTTTACTTTCGAATTCAAAGCTTATTCAATCTTAAAATGTACTGGAATTGTTTTGTTAATTTTAAAATTGAAAAATAAATACATGTCGAATATCATTGAGTAGTGAATCAAACATCTGGATTACAGTTGGTTAATTGCATAAGTAAATCTTGTAATCTTGTACTCTACGTGATTAGATCACATATTTAAATCGATTGGATTAAAAACAAGTTGTGAAGTATTTTCTTTGCTAAAGCGTAATTTTATCGCTATTTTGAGTCGAATAACAACCTAGTATAGTCACTTTCACACTCGTGCGTACGTTGCCGTCAGAAAATCAAAAGAGTTGGACAAAAGCATCGATTTATAATGATGAGCTGATGGGCTCAGATCCGCTCTTTTGAATGAGCTGAATCTCTCATCTATAATTTGAATGATAATATTGATAATAATAGTAACAGTTATAGTGCTTGAATGTTTGTAAATAAATAAGAATTATATTATTTACTTTATTTTGAGGGATCTATCATGAACGTTCTTATTACTTAAATGTAGTAGGCAAGCGGAACCTATTCTCACCATAGTACATATATCCATCACATTCTGCAGCCATCCAACTTCAAACGTAAAAAGATGTTTAATTTCTCTAATAAATGGACGCAGTAACCAAGAATATATAATCCTGGCAAATAAAATTAGGTCTTGAATATAATTTAAAGCTACAAAAACGTTGCGGAGACTTAAATTTCGTAAAAATAATGAGCAATCAGATTTTTAACACAGTTGCTTACCTTTGAACTACAAACTCGTCGTATTGATCTAACCGTACTAGGGAATATACTCGAGCCAGACTACAAGTTTTCTCTTTAAATGCACTATATCCTTACACATTTTCAGTGCGTAATTGCACAAACCATAAAAATCACACTTCACTTATTACACTAGCCACACTAGAATCTACGAATACTTGATAAAATACTAGAAAACTATGGGATTAATTTTCACAATAATATAAACACGCTTGCACCTATTCTGAACCGTGTTTACAATCGACGTAATCGCTTGATGTTGCACTGCTCACATACTGTATAGCATACACATTAACGCTAGTGTGCGTGTTCAATCATTCATAGAGCATTCTATGCCCCACGTTGTGGTGAATCTTGTTGTCAATATTCTCATGAGAGAATAACAAACAAACCCTTTCATATTGTTTTGGTTATATGCATGCTACCCAACACACGTGAAGTGCTGTCAAATGATCTACTTCATTTTTGGGTGTAGTAGTGAAGAGCATTAACTTGTTTGTATTTTTTTCTTGATTAAAATCAGTACGATTAACATATGTACACAGATGGGATTAATGTTTTTCGTCATATTATTAATATAGGTACATAGCAGTTTCAACTTTTCCGTATTAAATTGGAAGAAAATTATCAGAATCGAATGTTTTGTGTGTTGCTGAACGATTAACGGTAAATGGACGAATAAATTGTGAATAACTTGTGTACTCAGTGTTCGGTATTCAGTGCATATTCACCGATTTCCACTGGAGGTCTGCTTATTGAGCTCAATATAGGTACCGCTTCCCTATAAATAAACGCTAAGACAAAAGTACCCAGCGGAGCAGTTAAGTGTGGGAAGTCAACTTTTGAGATAATCATGTTTACCTACCGTTGGGTTCAAATTACTTAGTTTTGGGTAAAATTTAACCCAAAAGTAAGTAAATTGTACCCAACGGTAGGTAAACATGATTATACCAAAAGTTGGCTTCCCACACGTAACTGCTCCGCTGGGTACTTTTTTTTACCGCGTAGGTGAACGTATAAAACCGATGCAGTTATTTGACGGATTTTATAGACCACAGTCATAATTGTCAAACGTTGAGACAATTGATTAAGGCTGGAAACCTCGATCAGGTTACGATAAATAACAATGTTTTCTTTCTGTCTTCATTTCAATTTGCTTGATTTTAGGTAGGCAAGTTCTCTAACTTTCTCCTTAACACTACTCATAAGCTTCTGCACAGTGCTTTCTCCTACCATCTTCACCACTTTTGGCCAATCTTTGTTAAATTTTTCAACACTATCCGCTGGTTTCATTGTTTTCTCAGCTTCGTTTTCGTCAAATCCTAGAATGTTTCGATAAGGCGAATCTCTGGGCAGTTTGGTGGATTCATCTCCTTTGGTACAATTACGAAATTGAACCACTTTGTACCACTCTTGTAGGCTTGCTACGCTGTTTGATCAAGGGTAGCAACCTTTTTTGCAGACCAGCAATCCTTCACGTAGATTTGACCATTCGAACATCCTTTCCCTTCGGCTAGGTACAAAAATATAGTCCCGGCAGAGTTTTATAATCTAGTCTTAAATAGGTTTTATTGCCCAAGGTAACAAAGCCGATTTTTGGGTCAGCAGTTTGTCGTACAGCTTTCGAGCCCTCGGTTTCACGGATTCAGCCTGTTTGGTGCTACGTTGTGGCTGCTTGTGCTTCCGACGAGTCAGTCCTGCTTGGCACGCATAACATTAGTCGCCGAAGTACTTAGCTTTTTCACCTCATCTCGGACCGATGCTGAAGGATGTCGCTTGATATAGTCCCTTACCTTTCTGTCGATTGTAAGGCCAGCAGGACCTGGGAATCTACGAAAGAGCACTGTTGTTGATTCTTCCGTAATGCAGTTTGACCTGTTCCGATGCTCACACCTTCTTCAGGAGCCAGTTTTCTGATCGAAAGACCACTTACGGTACACATTTTCAAACTTCCGTGCGAAAAATTGAAAAAAAATGACAAAAAATGCACGCACTTTGAATTGACGGTTAATTATTATGTGTATGTATTATGTATTTATAATTATCGGAACAGTGTATGAATAACACACATAAAACTGCCTGTCCAGTTCAAAGGATGAATTTTTATAAAAATACGTTTTTGGCTACACACAGGATGAGCCAAAAATGGTTTGTTATTAAAATCCGAACAAGTTTGCTTTCCGTGTACAGCTTCCTTCAATCTCTTTCTTTTGAATTTTTTGTTCGGTCCTACCACGTCTGTCGTTACTACGTCGTATGTAGAATATAGAATCTGGGAAATCCTAGATCAAACGGTAAGAATTCCACTCACTCGACTCGTCATTCCATCCGCATCAATCCATCCTCATCGACCAGTGGGGCAATAGCGGGCTCTACTTCTAGATCGCTATCCACTGGCTTGCTGGACGATCTTTGTTCTTCTATAACACCTTCAATTCGTCAACGAGCCTCTACGAGAGTGCCATCTTCATCAGAAACCGCTAAGCTTTCAGGTGCTCCTCTTGGCGCAGTTGCACTTGAATCGAGACAACTGTGTCGGCTTCTGTACTCCTAGCGGCCTGCTCGTTGCTCAGAGCGTTTCGATTGGCCTCAGGTTTTCGCTTACAGTTCGACACGAAACGAAACACACAAGCCATTGTTCGAACGAACGCCGTCCACTTTGAAACCCGGCTAGCATCCACTTTAACCGCCGCACCTTCACAGCATGTAACAGCAAGTGTACCCGAATTTCCTCCATTGTAATTGCTGGCGGTAGATGATGATGTTCGTACAAGAACTGTGGTGCTCGCACACACGGGCTCTTTGAGTTTAGCTCCGGATTCAGGTCCCACTTCGTCAGTGAATCTGCTACGTTTAATCTCGTCCGTACCCAGCGCCAGTCTGCTACCCTCGTTGAATTGAACTGTGCCATAACAATACAGTTTTCTCCTTCGAACATTTGAACATCGATGTGGTTGCAAAGCAGAAGACGTCTCCAATCGTATCCCATACGATGCCCCAACCCTCGCACTCTGTAGCACTCTGTAGGCTAAAGTGCACTGCTGAAGCATTGCTTTGCTCTCCAAGCTCCCCTCAGGAACCCCTTGGAGTTCGACGCCCAGTTTCGGAAGCAATCACGCGAATGAATGTATCTAACTTCTGTAGCATGCCTTCCTAACTTTTTTTTTTTAATCTGTTCGTTTATTTGATAGGCTCAGTCGTTTGTAACACTTTACGGAGCCGATATTCAATATTGTTATATATAAAATTTTACTTTTCAATATAAGTAAAAGTGGGATGCCAATTACTCGTGGCTAGCTCGAGATTAATGAGTCACATTATCGTTTGGAAAGGGCTAGGTAGGTAACTTATTTAAGCCATTATTTGGTCTTTTGGTTGCGACATCTACCAAATCCTCGATTCCTGTAGTCCCTTTCAGGGACTAAGCCGCAGATGGATGACCACAGCTTGCTTGGCAGGTACAAGTAGTAGCATCAGACAAACAAAGGAATTCGTAAATCGATTGCATGTAGGGAAGATCACGCATTCCCAACACATCTCTTACCTCTCGGAAGGGTTGTCTACCTCGGGCCACTAGGGTATCCAATATAATAATCCTGGAGGCATCATTATCCGGGCAATGCCAAACTGCCTTCCTAATTTACATAAATCATCCATGATGAAACATAACGCCTCAAGGACATCTATAAGAACATTTGCATTTGACACCCATTATCACCCATCACCCTATCATAATTCATACCCTTCCATGTAAATTACATAACTGCATGCCGGCTTCTATACAACCGAATGCTTTCCTATTTTCTATCCTTCACAATCATAAACTAAAACAACACTATACGAACCCAACCAGTTTTGCTTACGCCGATGCAAGTAGAAACCAAACAGCTGTTAACACTTTAGCGACCGTAACCATTCTTGCTGACATTAATGCAATCGTAACCCAAACAGCTGCGAGTCACATTTAGCTGACCCCTGACGCAAACTTCTGACCTACCGTTCTGGCTCTATGTCATAGGATAATGTATACATAATATATATACATGATACTCGAAATAAAGCTTCATTCTACTTTTAGTCGTAATCCAAGACATGTCACTTCGTCAACCGAACGAACCAAATCCGTGTACTTCTTCGCTGGCCCTTCGGATTGCTTCTACGACGGTGTCCGTATTATCGTATTCATCGTCAACGTAGTGATGCTTAAGGATCGCTACTGTTGTTTCCGGATACCTCCCAACAAACTGCACGGCGCTAACGTTCTTCACTGCGAGCACTTGGATCCGAAAGTGGCTACGACCAATACGTACACCAGATATCCTTCTTCGCGGGTTGCACTGAACAGGAACCTCTGCGCCTGCCTGTTCTCTAAATCTGATGAGGATTTGGTTGAACATTTCCAGGATGTTACTCCCGAAGGCGATAGAACGTTCTCGGAACTGACAGATGACTCGTGGGATGGGAACTAGTATAACCGGACCCTTGAACAGCTACGAATTCCGGGAGATTCCGTTCATCAAAGCTGCTGCATCCCATACTTTCCCCGGATTTTGAGGGTTGATCACGACATCCAACGGCATGCTGTGGCGTTCCCATTTGCTCATTGAATACAACCATCCTCCGCATAGCCATTGGGTAGCAAGCTGGGAATTTCCTCTCGTCACTGCGCCACAGTTGCCCTGTTTCGAAGCGATCATCCATACGTTTTGTTGAAACTTTGAGAATCTCTCGATCTCGCTTCTCTTCCGCCGGTTCTTGAACAGCGGACGAAGCCGTCTCTTCTAGCACATACTGCTCCGGCATAAAATCATGGACCTCCTGTTTACTCACCAGCGCGACAGAGTGACGATTCAGACAACAATCAATATGCAAGTAGCGATTTGAAATTGGTTCGCTATAGTAGAATCCCTAGTTTCAAAGCACACCTTGCAGTCTGCACCTTGCAATACACTCTTGTGCTACCACTCTTTTCGACACTTGTATCTTGGATTTTGTTTTGATTCACTAAGTTATTTTGACAGAATATTCGAGGGTGTGTTGGTGTGAGTTACGTTATTACAGGCGAATCATTAAGCTTGAAACCGAGCTTGGGACCGGTGTGCTAGAACTTCCTGAACCAAAACAAATATTCATTTTCTTCATGAATATCCAGCAGCTGGTTTCAGTACTATTGAGTAACATGCCCCCCTCTTCGTAAGATACAATTCGGCAAAGGCGGTTTTGAATCGATTTGATCGGTAATTTTCCGGGTTAAATAAGCCCTGATGATTTTTTTCATGAGAAGAAGATCACATAAATGGTACTGGATAAAGTAGTAATTCATCAAATGCATTTGTTTAAGTAACCGAAAATAATGTAAACACAAAAAGTGACGTCGATAATTGTGCGGGCAACATACGCACATCATTCCAGCAAAAGACAAGAGACTAAGGAGTGTATCGAAAAGTAGTTATAAACATTCGATGCGTTATTACGCATAAACTACTGTATATATTTTTAGCGTGTAAGCGCCATTTGCTTTGTTTACATGTCAAAAATTATTATTCGGTTCATTCATTTCCGTTGATAAAGTTGTATTCAAAATGTCGCGAATTGAATTTGAGACTAAAAAGAAAATTTTGCACACTTGGTGCACCGAAAAGGGTGTTACTTACAACCAGATTGCGAAAAGAGTAAATGTTCACCCGGCAAGTGTAAAACGCATCATCGAAAAGTTTGGTAAGGAGTGCTCCCTCAAGGATTTACCAAAAAGTGGCCGGAAACCCGGCTCCAGCAACCCCGATTTGGACCAAAAAGTTGTGGATTATATTCAACGGAACAAATCTGCCTCTACTCGCGATCTAGCCAAGAAGTTCAGGACCAGCATCGGAATGATTCAACGAATCAAGCGCAGGAATGACTTGAAGACGTACAAAAAGCAGAAAGTGCCCAAACAAACTCCGGAACAAAAGTCTCGTGCCAAAACCAGGGCTCGAAAGCTGTACAGCTGCATTTTGGACAATGTCGACCAGTGCATTTTGATGGATGACGAAACATACGTTAAAGAAGATTCAAGAACGCTACCGGGGCCGCAGTTTTATACTAAATCTGTTGGGGAACGTGTGCCAACCGCAGATACGACTGTTGCGATGGATAAATTCGGTCAGAAGGTGCTCATTTGGCAAGCTATTTGCACATGTGGCTTGCGTTCTTCAATTTTCTATACAAAAGGAACTATAAATGCTGAGATTTATCAAAAGGAATGTTTGAAGAACAGGTTGCTACCATTGTATAGAAAGCACCAGTCCCTCCTCTCTTCTGGCCAGATTTGGCATCGGCACATTACGCCAAATCCACTCTACAGTGGCTGACGGAGAATAACATCAAGTTCGTAGAAAAAGACATCAACCCACCAAACTGTCCCCAGTTGCGACCGATCGAACGCTATTGGGCAATAGTCAAGCGTATATTTAAGAAGGATGGTACAGTGTCCCAAAACATGACCGATTTTAAGAAAAATTGGGCAGCGGCATCCAGGAAGTGCACAAAGGTCACTGTGCAGAATTTGATGGCAGGTGTCAAATCAAAGGTACGGGCATTCTACAGAAATGAACATGATGACTAGTTTTTCCGTTTGGATCTTTTGTAAACATGTTAAGCTATAATAAACTGAAATAGTATGTTAATTTTAACCATGTTTTCATGCCTATTTTATTATTTGGAAGTTTATAACTACTTTTCGATACACTCCTTAATGACATTATGTTTCAAAAATGTTTCTGTAACTAAAAATTTGCCTTTTAGATATTTTGCATGAAACACAAAAGTATCCCAGATTGGTGGGTGGACTGCAAATGCTTCAGAAAAGAACCTCTTCCGTTCGTCCGTAACGATAACTCAATTAAGTAATGAAATTCATAAACTCGTTAATTTATTTATGATGACCACCAGATAGAGCACAGTACGACGGGAAGCACTTTCTGCCACGAACGAAATAAATGCGCCATCATTGAGGCAGCAAAACCCAGCAGACTCGTGTTTTCCCTCACCCGAAGCAAAAATCATCCTAAATTATTCATCAACTAGCGTCATCACCATAATCCACGACACTTGTTCGTTGTCGACTACGACGACGACGACGACGATGACACCAGTTGCAAATCCGACCAATAATTACAGTCAACCGCTAACCAACCCTTCGGCGTGTTCAAATACCTAAACTGCGGAAAATAACTTCGCTCCGAGAAGATTTTCAACGAGTCTTTAAAAACACCGGCCCGGGCACAGGAGAAGCACTTAATTCTCCTTTTACACCATCAGGCACACCACGCAAAAGTGATTCGTCGATGGCCGGCGGGGATGAAGTGGGAAAGAATAGGAAAATGAACGAAAAATAATTGGCTAAACGATTTCCAATTTCCTGCCGGGAAGGTGATTGGCAAAAATCAAGAAACCGGAAGTCAGCCGATCGTGATTCGTTTTGTAAAAGATTCTTCGGCTGAACGGTAAATGGTGGAACAGCAGGTGAATTTAATGTGGCAAGCAAGTGTTGAACACTCTTTCATTGTAAACATGATGAATGACCGCTGTTGGTCCATATATTTCGGAAAGCTTAGAAAGCATGACCATTAGGGATGGTTCAAAGTATAGATTCAGCTTCGATCAATTTCAAACCAGGGCCTGACTCTTCTCCCTAAATGTGAGCTCCATTGGTTGTGAATTCGAACTGCACAGGTCTTTTGAAGTTTCCATGCGAATTCCTATGGGGAACCCAAACTTTTCGTTCTTATCCTCTTTGCTCTTCGCCCTTAGTATTTGCTCACTTAAAAGAACAAATCGCGGCAAAAAATACAAATGCAATCAACTTTAAAATATGGGAGAGACAATACCACAGAATGCCGCAACTCTATTGGCCAGTGGCCACTGTTAGAACTCCGTTGTCAAGTGTGTGTGAGCAATTTTGTTTCATTGCTGTACCGCTGAGTGCCTCGAAAATCGAAGCAACTGTAGGGCTAATGTGGCTGAATGGTTGGATCTCTGTTACGGCTCAAATCATTTTTTTGTTAGCCTTTGCAGAATTTCAAAGTCAAACTCAACAACTAAAACACAACACACACACACATTTCTAAGGTTTTTTTTTCATTAGGGCGAATCTACAATTGAAAGATTCTCTCCGGGCTCGCTCTCTTTCATTCATAAACCAATCACCTTTACGTTTTTCATTCTACTATTTGTAGAGTATGCTAGCCAGCACTGTTGTGTTTCGATCTGTACTAAAGAATGCCTCGTAAGTTTTGTAATGGCGCTGTAATGAATGAAAGAGAGCGAGCCTGGAGAGAATCTCTCAATTGTAGATACGCCTTAATGAAAAAAATCCCTAGATTTAATTTTTCAAAGCGAATTGATGTGTTGCTCTTTTTCTCACTACCAATTTTGAATTTTTTTCTTCAAGTGGCAATCCATTACAAGAAATGAAACAAAATCATGCAAAATTGAATCACAATCTTGCTTTTTTATTTTGGGTTCAGCTATGCTAACTAGAAATTATGCTCTTGCACTGAACTGGTCAGCTTGACGTGCCAAAAGGGCTCGGCTGGGATTCTCTGCTAAGACCCGAAGCTAAGAGTCAGTTCCATTGTAGTTATATCACATTGATTAGTTTTGTTTTCCTACTTTAATTTTCTACACATTTTTTAAGCATTTCAGCATGAAAAATTATTGGGTATATTTTCCATTCTCATTCAATAATAATTTCTGCACGCTTTGAGAATTTTTGCATTTCAGAGTATGGGGCAGCACGCTGGAACTAGAAAGGAGCGTCCGAACCCGCAATCTAGCTCTGGTCTTCACTAGTTCCCTATTGTTGTTATCATTTTCTATTATAAAATCCCTTCACAATATTGTTTATGCTACTTTCAGTTTCGCATTTATGCATCGTTGTAAGTTTTTTACGTTTTTTTTAGAAAGAATCTCGACAAATTCTATAGACTGTTCCGATAATTATAAATACACTAAAGATTAACCGTCAACTCAAAATGCAAGCAGTTATCAACCAATTTTGGCTGCGTCCTGCTGATTACATCCAAATTAAACTAATGTTGTCGTTTTTTTATGTTTTTCAATTTTTCGCACGGAAGTTCAAAAATGCGTTGTCTTTCTCCCGAGCACAGAAAACGGATTGTGCACAAACAGCTCATCGTCAGTAGTCTTTCGATTAGAAAACGGGCTAAGGAAGAAGGTGTTAGCGTCGTTCGAACCGCATTACGGAAGTATCAATAACAGTGTTCTTTCGTAGAACTGATTCTCCGAGACGGGGTAGAAAACCCGGTTCTACTGATCCTACAATCGACAGAAAAGTAAGGGACTATTTCAAGTGTCGTCCTTCAGCATCAGTCCGAGAAGTGACGTAAAAGCTAAGTACTTCGGCGACTATATTATGCGTGTCAATGAGAGAATAGGCTCTGCAGACTTGTCGGGACCAAAAGCAGCCAAATCAAAGCACCAAACAGGCTGAATAAGTGAAACCCACAACTCGAAAGCTGTACGATAAAGTGCTGGCCAAAAAAATCGGCTGTGTTATCATGAACGAAGAAATCTTTATGGATGATGAAAGCTTTATACCTCGCCGAAGGAAAAGGATGTTCCTGGGTCAGTGAAAGCCATTTACACCGAAAAATTTGGCAAGAAGATAATTGGGGCAGGCCACAGGCGGATGTGGAAAAATATCTCGTAATTACGACAGACACAATAAATGGTCAAATCTACGTAAAGAAGTTTCTGCAAAAAAGTTTGCTACCCTTGATCAAACATCATAACAAGCCTACAATCTTTTAGCCTGATCTTGCTTCCTGCCATTACTCTAAACATGCCCTAGAGTGGTACACATGGAACAATGACGTATTTATACCAAAGAAGATGAATCCACCAAACTGCCCAGAGATTCGCCATAACGAAACCTACTGGGCTTTGGCAAAGGCGAAGATGAGAAAACACATGAAACCAGCGAACAGTGTTGAAAAATTTGAGAAAGATTGACCAAAAGTGGTGACAATGGTAGGAGAAAGCACTGTGCAGAAGCTTATGAGTAGTGTTAGGGGAAAAGTTAGAGAACTCGCCATATGAAAAATTAAGCAAATTGAAATGAAGATGAAAAGAAAGCATTGTTATTTACTATGTTCGAAAGTGTATATATATTTTTCGGAACAGTCTATATTACTTCTTGGTACACATATTGCAAAAAGATAAACTTAATCAAAATAGGCAATATTTGATTTTTGATTAGCAGTTATAAAGCTTTCAAACAAGTCAAATGTAGCAATTCTTATGCGTACTCTATATAAAGGAGAAAAAAAAACAGTTAAATACTGTCGGAAAATAATAATCGTTTTATTGTATTTTATAGATTGAGTTTTTATAGGAGACAAGCTGAACGCGGTGCGAGTCTTGCTACGCATGCAATTTATAGAACTGGCGCGTTGAGGTTTTTTTTCTGAATGAATTTTGTTAACATATTTTCGTTTGCTAATGTGTGTATTTTCTTCAAAAAAAACGAAGGTTTGTGTTTTTAGTTTAACCCTTGGATCGGTAATTTCAACCAGTTTTTCTTTCTGTGTATAAGTATTTCATAGAAAAAACATTTATCTTCAAACGAAGCCGTATCCTTTCAGTTTGAACGTATTTTTTTCTCGCATAACCTAAGATTAACTTCTTGTGCATAAAGTAGAACTGATAGTTACTCAAGCATTTCCCATTCTTGATTACGAAGGGGTTAACCTTCTATCATAACATTCTGTTTACCCGAGGTATTCCCCTTTTTTGTTTTAGTTGCATGGATAATTCTCATGTTTGATTCAAATTTCTATTTCATTTGTTTAAGAGACCCCAACCCCCCTTTACAGGGTGAAGTAATCTCGAACCACCTAAGACAAAAATCCGGCCTAAGAAAACGCATATGCCAAATTTGGTATTTAATTGATTAGTACTCGAGTTTTGCAGATATTTGGGTTGCATTTGTATGAGAGCCCCCCCTCCCCTTCCAGACTGGGAAGGAGCTTCGACCAGAGGTCTGGAACCATCATAAGAACCTTTCCCGGCCCCAAAAATCCCTGCATAAATATAATCATACCAGTAAGCATCATTCTCATGTTTGGTTGAAATTTGTGTTTCATTTGTATGGGAGCCCCACTTTTCAAAGAGAAGGGGGGTCTCGAACCACCATAAAAACATTTCTTGCTTTAAAGAACTTTCCCATGCCAAATTGGGTTCCATTTGCTTCATTAGTTCTCGAGTTATGCAAACATTTGTTTTTCTTTTGCATGGGAGCCCCCCTTTCTAGAAACGGGAGGGGTCTTCAATTATCATAAGATCCTTTCTCGGTCTTAAAAACCTCTGCATACAAATTTGCAAGCGGTAGGAATAGTTCTCATGTTTGGTTTAAATTTGTGTTTCATTTGTATGGAAGCCCCCTTTGCAAAAATGTGTGTGTCATTTGTATGGGAGCCCCCTTCATAGAAATTGGAGGGGTCTCTTACTATCATAAAAACATCCCCGGCCCCAAAAACCCCTGCATACACATTTTCACGCCGATCGGTTCCTTAGTCTCCTAGTCTATAAGGTTCCGACAGGCAGAAATTCATTTTTATATAATTTCAATCCAAACGTTTTGATGACATTTAAACTTCCAACATCTAAAATCATTTCATTTAATACTTCCTCCCTCTTCTCCATGTATTTTTTTGCCATCAAATCTCTTGCAATTGCGTTTAATGGATCAACTCAAGTGGCTAAACTGCTTACTGAATCATTCAAGATCGCTCGGTATAACGCTATCATCGTCATCATCGTATTTTTTTCTTCACTTTAGTCGGATCAGTTGCTTCAAGTTGGCAGAAACGCCATCGAAAACCAGTGGAAATAGAGTGATAGAGGTTCATCCTCGCGAAAAATCCCTCTTGCTCTTTTTCTTCTTTTAAATATGGTCCAATCAGAGACCATTTCGAAATTTCATGCTTCGTTGGAATGTGATGTTCACTAGGGGTGCTTCATTCTTAAATTTTATAGATTCTTACAGAGGTAAACAATAAGGAGAAAAAAAATTATGACGTTGAACATAGATTAAAATTTTGATTGTGTTGTTGATTATGTATGTACCGCCTGTGGCTGCTTAGAAAAATATTATGATGATTCAGAAAGCTGTTTAAAAGTCCTCTTTGAGGCTGCGTAGAATTCAATTAAATCTGGATATTTGAACTTTTTAATAGCCCTCTGTTGGAATTTCTGGTTATTTGGGTCCTTGTTGTTAGTTTGAGGCTATTCATAAGCCACGTAGACTTTTTTGAGGGGAAGGGAGGGGGGTTCATCAAAGTCTTCGCTCCATACAAAATTTAAAAAAAAATGTATGGGGCAAAGTCTACGAGGGGAAGGGGGAGGTCTGAGATTTTTAAAAATGAGTCTACGTGGTTTATAAACTGGCCCTTTGAATTAGTTCAAAAAAAGCCCAATGGGTTATTTAAAATATCCCTGTTTATTTTTAATGGCAAACCACTATATCGCTTTGTGAGCTACCCCTTTGTCGTGCTCGCTTTGCTTTCCGCGCAACATTTTATTTACGACTGTCTTCGCCGAATTTAACCAACTGAATGAATCTAATAATGAGTCTGATCTAGGATGTCAACCCAATCATCACACTCTCATTCTTTCTTGCGTTTAGGTAGTTCTTTTTCTATCTCTCTCTTTCTTAGGGCTATCTCAAATCGTTCTCAAACACAATTACCAGGCCCAGGATCGAGAAATCGAGGATCGATTCTCTATTTTATACAAATCAGATTTGTGTGATATTTCGTATTTTCGCATTCATCAAGTTTCACGACTATTTTGTTTCCCTCATATAGCTTCCATATTTACTCTAACCACTACACCCTTCAGCATCTTTATCATTAGTTTTGATGAGTATAAATAAACTTTCAAGCGTAATTAAACATTATTTTATGGTATGATTTTTTTGGAATCTGAAATCGGCTGTAATAAAGTTATTCCATAAGGGAAGGTCCACCCATCATTGTTTGTACAGATGGGGGACAGATGGGGGACAGACATGGGACAGACATACAACGTACAGCGTTGTACAATAGACTAATACCTGGGACAGACATACAACGTACAGCGTTGTACGAACTGTCAAATACTTCAATCCAGTACAGAAAAACACGTACTAGCATAAAGGAGTACAACGCTGTACGTTGTATGTCTGTACCAGGTATAACTCTAAGACCAGTAGGGCCCGAACAAATACGATTTTTTTCTTGGCTCAGTCAGTACTAGCATATCGGTCCCAAGCTAGGTCCCAAGCTCAATAATGCGCCCCAAATAATGAACTCACACGAACACACTCTCAAAGATTCTGTCAAAATAACACAGAAAATCAAAACAAAGGCGCAAATATGTATAACAAGGTGAACCAATTTCAAATCGCTAGTTGCATATTGATTGTTGATACAGCATTGTACTCCTTTAGTCCAGTACCTGTTTTTTAGTACTGGATTAAAGTATTTGACAATTCAAACAACGCTGTACGTTGTATGTCTGTACCAGGTATTAGGAGTGGAAACTCAATCTTGAAAAAAAACCTTTCATAAAATTATTATTTAAGGAAGCAATATCGTCTTTAAACTGCACGCCAAATTCACCTTCAAGTATAATTCAGGAAAATACGCATAAACCATTCTCTATTTATCTACTTATAAGTGTGGTAAATTTGATAAATATTAACAGTGAGTCAGAGAAAGTTTAAATGCGCTTAGACTATTTTAATTTAAAAGATCGTATCGGGGGAGTTTGCTCATTGAGTCATTCGATCCGTTTTCCAACCTTTTACCAACTATCCAACATCCCAGTGATTTCTCGTAGAAGTGCAGAGGATTTCCTTCGGCTTCCACTATTTCGGATTCTATCAAAGCGAGTATCACATCAACACGTTCCTTTCCATTCCCTACTTGACCAGCATTCGGACACGGCCGTCGCTGGTATTGTTTCATAATTGGTCACCAGGTTTTAAACATTGAGGATGTATGTTAGTCCCAAACATAATCTGTTGGTTCTTTGTGTAAATACAGCAGATCTGGCAATAACGGAATAGCATCCGTGTGCCGTCAATCATGCTCATGCTTCTGCTCAACCCAGTACTAGTAGGACCCTAATCTTGTAATCGGACAGGCTAAAATAAAAGAAATAAAAGAAATAAGCTTATCTGTCAAAAGATAGAAGTGATTATGAGCAGTTCCATGGGAAACTGGCCATAAAATATCGAAATTTGAAAAGAGCCGCTTGGATTTAGTCAATATTTTGCCAACATATTCAGTATAACATAATACGTATTTTGACATAAAAATACATTGTTTGGACTCAAGCGTAACTTTTGAGAAGGACTTATGTGTTTTTAATACAACAGTTTTAGAAAAACAGTTTCTCGGATACCTTTTTTTTTTAGAGAAAAAGTGTCTGAAAAGAAATGGTGGGGAATCAGAATAATCAGAATATCGATAAAAAAAATTCGATTGTAAAATTTTAACAAAAAACCATTGTTTTAAAGTTAATTGGCCAAAAAATTGTTAAAAAATGTTTACCTAGTACCAACTTTTGGAAGATTTTCATAAAATTATTTTATGTATGGCAAAAGTACTTTTCAATGCCAAAATATGATTTCACATCAAATTTCTAATAGAAATGTACATATTAATAATCTCCGTAGAGGTAGCCGTTTTCAAATTTCGAACGACTTCCTAGTTACTGCTTTTCAAGAACTGTTCTACCAGGGGGCCAGCGTTGTGGTTAACATCCTGGTTAACATACCTCTCACGCCAAAGTCACGAGTTCAAATCTCAGCCCCGTACAAGTTACGACAATACCCAAAAGGTATTTGAGTGACAACGACGGGAGATGAACCAGCCCAGGGCATGGCTGATGTCCCAAAAAACACAAGTTCAAAAGTTAATCTCGAATCAAAACAACAATTCCTCATGAGCATGAGGATGAGCATGATTGACGGCCCACGGATGCAATTGCGTTATCGCCAGATCAGATGTTTTTGCACAAAGAACCAACAGATGATGTTTGAGACTAACATACATCTTCAATGTGTAAAAACTGGTGACCCATTATAAAGCAATACCGGCGCCGGCCGTGCCCGAATGCTGGTCAAGTAGGGAATGGGAAGGAGCGTGTTGACATGATACTCGCTTTTTAGGAAGCCGAAAAATCCTCTGCACTTCCACGAGAAATAACTGGGTTGTTGGATAGTTGGGGAAAGGTTAGCAGCAGGGTTCGTTTTGGTTAATGATACGCTGAAAATATGTAGCACTTTTCGCCAAAAACAATAAGTCGCTCCAATGTTACTGAATAGAGACAAGCATAACGAAAAACAAAACAAAACAAAATAGACAAAATAAAATAAAATAAAACAGGATATTAGATATTATCTTCAAAATATGGTATTAATAAATTATTTGTTGCTTTGCAAACCAGCTCTCATCGATATCCTAGATGGCCAAGTCCTGCTGGACCGCAGCCCGGCCATCGCCGACGTGTCGGAAACCTTCCGGTAGTAACATGCTATCTGTGTCGAATACACTCTTCTTGCACTGATCAAGTACAGGGTGCGGCAAAAAATAATGCAAAAATTTGTTCTATTTCTTTCAAATCACATTTTCAACTTATTCAAACAATAATATCAACATTTTCGAGTGCAGTTATCTTCATAAAGTCCTGTTAAACACATTTATTCAATGTGTCCTCCATTTTTATTAATAACATCCTCAAGCCGACGCCGGAAGCCAGAGCATGCCTTTTGGACGTAGTCCTCCGACATTGACTGCCATATGCGTGTTATGGTTGACTTCAGAGTTTTCACACTAGGGTGTGATGTTTTGCAGGCTCGTGCTCCAACATATGCCAAAATCGAATAATCCAACGGATTAAGATCTGGACTGCTAGGGGGCCACAAATCCTTCGTCCAAAACTTCATGTTATTGTTCAACCATTGTTGGGTTCGATTGGACGTGTGACACGGCGCTCCATCCTGCTGTAGGATAACGTTTTGGTCCTCGGAGAAGTTGGCCTTCTCCCAGGGAAGCACTTGGTCCTTTAAAATACCGATATACACTTCGGTATTGATTTTAACTCCTACATCAATGTGAACAGGCGGCATTTTCGAACCGTTGGACGCCAACAAGCCAAACATCATCACACCAGCCGGATGTTTGGTTTGAAATTTGAATTTCACTTTTGATCCGGAATCCATTTTCTGCGGTGAATGTTTGGGTGCAGCACTTGAAAGTAAACATAAACAAATACACTTTCGATAGAAGTTAGTCACTAGCTACACGAATGAACTCAATACTCAAGTTTGAACATTTTCGCATTATTTTCTGCCACACTCTGTAAAACCAGCTTTTGGTATAACTTAATTGTTGTTTTGATGTGACTTTTAGATATATATGCACAATAATGTAAAAAAGCATCAAAATATTGCTGGCTCCGTGAATGTGAAAATTATGTGAAAATCATCATGTAAAAAAATTTAATTGTGTACTATTCGAAGATTTCGAAAAATGGATCCTGAAAGAACTAGGAAAAACGCAACTTTATTGCAATTTGTTATGATCAATGGATTTCTATTCTACTGATAGGTGCGATAAAGAAATACAATTTAAACCTGTGGATGAATTTGTGTCATAATTAAGTGAAAAATTAGAAAAACTGGTAAGTCATGATTTCATTAAAAACAGCAGTCTTCATTTATTAAAGACTAGCTGAACCCGGTGCGTGCGCTGCTACGCTTGCAACTAAATGAAGGAAAATTTAATATAACTGGCACTTTTATGGTTTTTTTTTCGGAATGAGTTTTTTTTTCTTGAATAAGCAGGGGTTCAAACTTCTATCAAAACATGCTTCTTACCCGAGAAGTACACGTTTTGTGTTTAAGTATCCTGGATAATTCTCATTTTTGGTAGAAATTTGTGTTTCATTTGTATGGGAGCCCTCCCTTCATTTGTATGGGAGCCCTCCCTTCCAGATGGGAAGGTTTCTCAAACCACCATACAATGATTGCCTTCAAAACCCCTCACATGCCAAATTTGTTTCCATTTGCTTGATTAGTTCTCGAGTTATGCTGAAATTCGTGTTTTATTTGTATAAGAGACCCCTCTTTCAGTGAGCGGAGGAGTTTCAAACCATAGAAACATTTCTTGCCTTCAAAAACCTCCACATGCCAAATTTGGTTCCATTAACTTAATAAGTTATCGAGTTATTCAGAAATTTGTGTTTTATCTGTATATGAGCCCTCCTTTCAGAGAAGGGAGGGGCTCGAGTCAACTTAGAATTATTTCTTGCCTTCGAAAATCTCCACATGCCAAATTTGGTTCCATTAACCTGATAAGTTCTCGAGTTATTCAGAAATTTGTGTTTCATTTGTATGGAAATCCCCCTCCCGCCCCTTCCAGATGGCGGAGGAGTCTCAAACTTCCTTAGAAACATTTATTTCCTCCAAAAACCTCCACATGCCAAATGGGGTTCCGTATGCTTGATTAGTTCTCGAATTATGCACAAATTTGTGTTTCATTTGTATGAGAGCCCCCCTCTTACAGAGGGTGGAGGGGTCTCGATTTACCTTAGAAACATTTCTTGCCTTCAAAAACCGCTACCTGTCAAATTTGGCTCCATTTACTAGATTAGCTCTCGAGTTATGTAAAAGCTTTTGTTTCATTTGTATGGGAGCACCGCCTCCCGACCCAACAGAGAGAGAGAGGAGGGGTCTCGAACTATCGTAAAAACATTTATTGCCTTTAAAATCCCCGCATGCCAAATTTGGTTCCATTTGCTTTATTAGATCTAGAGTTATGAAGAAATTACAGTTTCATTTGTATGACAGCACCCCTTCTAGGAGATGGGAGGGGTCTCAAACCACCATAAAAACATTTTTCTCCTCCAGAAAACCCCACATGCCAAATTTGGTTCCATTTGCTTGATTAGTTCTTGAGATATGCAGAAACTTCTGTTTCATTTGTACGAGAGCCTCCTTTTCTAGAAAAGGGAGGGGTCTCTGACTACCATAGAAACATTGCTTGCCTCCAAAAACTTCCGCATGCTAAATTTGGGTTCTTTTGCTTGATCAGTTCTCGAGTTATGCAGAAAATTGTGCATCACTTGTATGGGAGCCCCCCTTTCCAGAGAAGGGAGGGGTTTCAAACCATCATAAGAACCTTCCGATGTCCAAGACGAATTCAACAAAGCAAAAATCTTGCCAAACGGTCCTTCCACTTGCGAGTTAAATCGTGACAGAGGAAACCCCAACTCATTTTTATTTATATAGATAAAAAAGCAGCATTGCAAGAAAATAAAATTGTCATAATATGTGATTTTTCTGAACATTATTCTTTTGTTCTTCAAGATGAAGTTTAAGACCATCATTGAAACAATGATCAAGCCACAATTCACTCTATTGTTATATTTTTCAAAGATAAAGGAAAATTTGAGTTTTGTTGTTGTGTCTGAAGTCATGAGTCATGATACAATAGCAGTGCTAGTGTTTATATCCAAACTATGGACATTTTCAGTGTATATATTTTTTCACGGGCATATTCATTCTCTGCCATTTCTTCTCAAACACCTCAGCCGGTATAACGAACGATTTCCGAGTTACTGCTTTTCTAAAACTGTTGTATCAAACACACATCGCTTTGCCGATGACGTGGATATTGTTGGCAGAACATTTGAGGCGATGGCAGAGCAGTACGCCAGACTAAAGCGCGAAGCAGAGAAGATTGGGTTGAAGATATATACGTCCAAAACGAAGTACATGCTGGCAGGTGGAACCGAGCACGACAGGACCCGACTGAGCAGCAGTGTAACGATTGACGGCGATGAGTTCGAGGTAGTCGATGAATATGTCTATCTCGGCTCACTGGTTACTGCGGACAACGATAACAGCCGTGAGATCCGGAGGTGGATTATCAGTGGAAGTCGTGCCTGCTATGGGCTCCACAAGCAACTACGGTCAAACAGGCTTAGCTCCCGTACGAAGTGCATCCTGTACATAACGCTAATAATATCGGTTGTACTTTACGGGCATAAGACGTGGACGTGGTTTTTGAGCAACTCTCCGGCGAACCCAGTATTCATAAGGTGGCAAAAGCTACAAGGATACGATGGGCAGGACATGTAGCGAGAATGCCGAGCAACTATCCTGCAAAAATGGTGTTCGACGGGAATCCGGTTGGTACAAGATGACGCGGAGCGCAACGTGCAAGATGGTCAGACCAGGCGGAACAAGACCTAGGGGGTACACGGTGCCCAAGGAATTGGAGAGGAGCAGCCACGAATCGGGCATTACGGAGGGATATTGTGTATCAGACTATGTTATAGTATTGGTACGTTATGCCATGTAAATAAATAAATAATCAAACACACATAAGCTCTTCTCAACAGTTACTCTCGTATCAAAACAACCGTTCCTCATGCCAAAACACTTGGTACAGACATACAACGTACAGCGTTGTACACCTTTAGTCTAATACCTGTTTTTGATTACTAGATTAAAGTATTTGAAAGTTCGTACAACGCTGACCGTTGTACGAACTGCCAAATACTTTAATCCAGTACCAAGAAACACGTACTAGACTAAAGGAGTACAACGCTGTTCGTTGTACATATGTCTGCCCAAGGCAATACTGTAATTCTGAACACGTTTGCAAAGCTTCGGCCAAATACTGAAGTTTTGTCATTTAATAAATTTGGCGTGGAACCGCTCTTATAAGAATTTGATAAAGTTTCATAGTTGTTTATTTCTTATTCTTAAAAAAGTACAAGTAAATTGTTAATTTAAATTAATCTGTTTTTAAACTAACCTTCTGCTAACGCCACATCAACGTACGCAATGGAGCATCCCTACTTCACACGAAAGTGTGTATCATCACGCCTCTATGAAGCTGTTGTCTGCCATCGCACAATCGACACCCACCAAATTCATCTAGTACTCACTGTGTGCCACTTCAAATCTGCCCTACCGATTTTCGTTGGCCGGGTGGCAGGTGGAGGGAGGAAAAAGAAAATAACGAGAACGATGAAAACTGCATATTGATACGGTCGGTGGATGGCTCTATGGGTTATCCTTGATCCAATTATTTCAGCATGGTTTAAGCCCTCCACTCTCCCGAAGAGAGTGTGCTGGGTTTTTTTTTCTTCATCGCTTGCAGAAGTTTTTTTTTATTTTGAGTCCTCGAACGTGATAGTAGATTTTCAAACAACCCGCTCCTAGCAAAAATGAATGATAGCGGAAAATTGGTAGGATTACACGCTGCTTGTTCAAATCGTCCAGCACGGGCGAGATGTGCATGTTGAATCTGTTGTCAGATTTAGGCGTCCCCGTATGGACTTTTTTTTCTCCCCGGATGAGTGATGTTCGCGATGCTGTCTATTGAATTAAACATTGGGCCGTTAGATTTTTTCCTATTATTATAAGCTGCAACATTGTGGATAATCGTTAAATTGGGGTAAAAAAGTATTCCCATGGAACAATTATGTCGTCGGAGGAATAAAACAATCATTTCATATATTTTATCAGCGAACATCATTCTGTTTGACTGGTGTCATTTTTAAATGCACCAATCTCTTTAGAATAACGGTACAATTTATTACAACTCTCGCTTAACCACCAAAAAACAAAAAACTTTTGCACTCCCAGCAGGACCTCGCCCTGACTATCGCAATAATGGTGCAAACGTAAAAATATGACAACTACAATATTTCTAGCATTATTGTGTGACGCCACGACACCATTTTAATACGCGTTGATTTATTATTACCATTCGTTCGTTCACTTGCTAGAGGTGCCGAATGACAGTGTTGTGAGGGTTTCTGCTGCCCGCCTAGAGCCTGTCACAGAACATAGTGAAGCATCATGTCACGGCTACGAGAGTGGTGGCCATCAGAAAACTTTTGTTATGTCACTACTCACCATTCGTCGTTGTCATCCAGGGCATGTACCTACCCGCTGCCAGTGAATCCACCAATCATTTGCGAGAATTTTACAGCGCTTCGTTCTATCAGCGATAAATGATGGGGCAAACTTTAATTAAAAGCTTGCCAAAAGTGATCTGACAAGCGCTTTAAGCTGTTAGTTAGAAAGGGTCCCATCATTTGAAAAGAAGAGACGACGCCGTTTAAGGGTTTGACCGCAAATAAATACTGCTGCTGAATGGAGCATCAACTGTTGACTCACAGAAGGATTCAAGTTTTGATAAGTTATCTAACAGTAATTGGAAATTATGTATTTATTTTCAAAATATTGCTGCACATACCTATTCCTAAAATTAAGTTACGTAACTAATGCTAGTTTAGGATCGACGGAGCTGCGACATGGCCAAGATATCATGGAATAGAATGATTTCTATAGTATTGGAATGTAACGCAAACAGTCTTTACTTAGACTGAAACGTAAATAGTCTACTCATTGATAATTTGAAAGCTTGAAACTTGTAGGATTCAGAAAAAGCATCTCGAAATTATTTAGTTCATGATGTTATTTAGTTCATGACGTTATTTAGTTCATGATTACGTGATTCAGTGTATTGTTGCTCGTTTTCCAACTCGTGACTGCAATTCACGGATCTGGGAACGGATTTTTTTTTCCGTGTATCAAAGCAAACATACGTACATACCAAATTTCCAAAATCTTGTTCGGTACTTTTTTTTGCTGAATTCGGTCTGTAAAACAGAAATTTTACTGAACATTTTGTAAAATATAACATATAATTAAATTCCAGCAATCAAAAATCCTGAATTTCTGTTATTAACAAAAAACCATCGAAAAGTTTAAAAAACTCTACCGATCGAAACTGTAAACTGCTGCAGTTCCGCAACACTGTAACAATAATTACGAATGTACTGTAAATTTAATCTTTTACAAAATATTCTGTAAAAAAAGTACCGAACTGATTGTTAATCTATTCCATGCTGTCAAACACCACCTTTTCCTGCCATTTTAAAGTTGATTGTTGACCAGCTCTGTTGAACTTCTCATTGCAACCAAAAATGGCGGAATGGACAGCAACTTTCCGGGACCTTATCCACATTCGCAAGGAAGGGAATTTTTTGGCTTACCCTAGGGATCATCTGATTGCAGCAGCGTTTGATGGGAAGTTTATAAGATATTTTTAACATCGTTGAAATAATGTATGTTGATACATTGTCTTTCTATTTGCCTTATAGATAAGCATGCAGTTCTTACACATTCTTCCCAATGCTTATTAACACTCAAATAAATCTGAAACTCAAATCTGAATAAGTGGAAATGAACAAGAACTTAATGGGAAGAACATATTAATTTAACTCATTAATTGTCCTAAACGTAAAAATCAAGAAATACAATCAATAAAAACTCGTTTGCAAACGAATCTGTAAATTTTGCTGAGCTTCTGTAAATTTATTGCATCATTTTGGGTTAAAATGTGACAGCTCGCGTAACCAATCGTTCAGCAATATTTACAAAACATTTCGGTAAGTTTTGACAGCTCAGTAGCGAAGTTAAATTTACTGAACATAAGTAAAGTTAAAAAACTACCGAATCGATTATCGAATGATTCAGCTGTTTCATATTCGATAAAAAATTACGGTACAGGTATACACTACAATAGTACAGTACATCAACTTAATCACTTCAAATCGCAATTGCATACAAATACCTGATTCGTACTTCTAGATCTTATATAGATCAAAACAAAAATTGTTAGCAATTTCTGCTTGTATCTTTTGGCAATGTATTGAGATCTGTACAGAAACAATCAGTGCGTTTTCTGGCTAGATTTGAAGCGTTATCAAAGTTGCATGTACTGATCGAAATATCCGATCGATGTATACCTGGCATACTGTAACATTAAATCTAAGTGCATGTACACCCAGAAAATTAAGTCGGTTGTATAAACTACCATTTCGAAGGGTTAAATTAAGCGCAAACATCAACAATTTTCACCTGGTGGGGTTGATTTCAACATGAAGTGTGTCAATGTACCACAAATGTTGAAGGCTGTGCCATAAACGTAGTAAATTTTACTGAAATTTCTTGGTTGTTTTGAAAATAGGTATAGTCGCACAGATAAAAAGAAACATTTAATTTTCTGTGTTATCTGTGTTAAAGGGAATGCTAGATTTGACAGACATTATTGAGATATATCATGTAAAATTAAGCCTGATAACGATTGAACCTAGCCTATTGTATGAAAGATTGCCAACATTGGTGTATGGCGCATGAAAGATTGCAAACAATTTCGTTGTTTACGCCTCCTTTGTCTTGATATTAAACGTGGGGAAATTTTACGTGCCTGGTAAAATTCATTATTTTATAGACCGGACAACCCAAAATCATACAATCTGCTAACCCTGAAAAATGTCATAAATTTGAGCAATTGATCTGGCACTACTTGTATTTGTACAAACTTGCAGTAAACACCGCAATAGGCTAAAATAAAGATTCGGTTTCGATGTTGGTAGGGAAGCTGAGCCTATTCTCACCATAGTACATATATTCATCACATTCTGCAATCATCCAACTTCAAACGTTAAGAGATGTTTAATTTCTCCAATAAATGGACGCAGTAACCAATAATATATAATCCTGGCAAATAAAATTAGGTCTTGAATATGATTAAAAGCTACAAAAACGTTTGGGAGACTTAAATTTCGTAAAAATAATGAGCGGTCAGATTTTCAACACAATTTCTTACCTTTGCACTACAAATTCGTCGTATTGATCTAACCGTACTAGGGAATATACTCGAGCCAGACTTCAAGTTTTCTCTTTAATTGCACCATATCCTCACACATTTTCGGATCGTAATTGCATAAACCATAAAAATCACACTTCACTTATTACACTAGCCATACGAGAATCTAGGAATACTTGATAAAATACTAGAAAACTATGGGCTGAATTTTCACAATAGTTTGAATACACAGAAAAAAATAATTAATTTTAACAAGCGCGTAAAATTTCCCCTCGTGTAATTCCAAGCCAAAGGAGCGTAAACAACGATATTGTTTGCAATCTTTCATACAACAGGCTCGATTCTGGCGTTATCTGGTTTAAATTTACATGAAATATCCCATTATGTTCTGCCAAATGTAGAATTCCTTTTATGTGCATTATATAACGCAGAATATTCAGTGTTTCTTTTTTATCTGTGTACGCTTGCACCTATTCTGAACCGTGTTTACAATCGACATAATCGCTTGATGTTGCACTGCTAACATACTGTATAGCATACACATCAACACTAGTGTGCGTTTTCAATCATTCATAGAGCATTCTATGCCTAACGTTATGGTGAGTTTTGTTGTCAATATTCTCATGGAAGAATAACAAACAAACCCTATCATTTTGTCTTGGTTATATGCATGCTTCCCAATACACGTGAAGTGCTGTCAAATGATCTACTTCATTTTTGTGTGTAGTAGTGAAGAGCGTTTACTTGTTTGTATTTTTTTTCTTGATTATAATCAGTATGATTAACATATGTACACAGATGGGATTAATGTTTTTCCTGATATTATCAGTATAGGTACATGGCAGTGGCAACTTTTCCATATTAAATTGGAAGAAAATTATCAGAATCGAATGTTTTGTGTGTTGTTAAACGATTAACGCTAAGTGGACGAATAAATTTCGAATAACTTGTGTACTGAGTGTTCGGTATTCAGCGCATATTCACCGATTTCCACTGGAGGTCTGCTTATTGAGCTCAAGATAGGTTCCGCTTCCCTAGTTTGTTCTCATTCCGTTTGAAGATATTCATTAAAATTGTTTGGAGCGAAATTGTGGCAATAACTCGCGATGTGAAGTGAATTTTGTGGGTTTCTGCCGGTTTCCAAAGAAAGATAATATAAGGCAGAAATGGCAGCCAGTGCAGTGCAGGCTGCAGGCTGTGCAGTGTAAATACAAAATACTATAATTTATTTTCTCCATTACTTATTACACAGATAAAAAGAAACACTGAATTTTTTGCTTAATCTAATGCACATAAAGGGAATGCTAGATTTGGCAGAAAATAATGTGATATTTCATGTAAATTTAAGCCAAATAACGCCTAAATCCAGCCTGTTGTATGGAAGATTGCAAACAATATCGTTGTTTACGCTCTTTTGGCTTGGAATTACACGAGGGGAAATTTTACGCGGTTGTTAAAATTAATTATTTTTTTCTGTGTATAACAAATATATCCAGTTACATTTTAAATGCTTACATTTACTGAATATGGAAGTAGAAAATCCCTTATTTTTTCATAATTGACTTTTGTTAAAACAATACTTGATCACAATACCTGCTCCTTTAAAGTGAATCAAATGTTGACAGCCCGTTTGGCTTCATTTTTTGACAGGTCGTTTGGCTGCATAAGACAATTGTTGTCCGGTCTTTTTACAGTGTCTAAAGGTAAAATTGTAGTTTTTATGGCAAGATTTTTTTCAGTGTATGCTTCCTTGCTTAGGGAAGCCTCTTGCACACTCGCTCGCACAATCCCATCTTATTTCTAACACCAGATGCCTATGGAGGTAGTATATGTTCTCGGGATTTTTTTAAGTAGACATCTAATCAACACTTCCCTCCCATCCCTGCTGATCATAAGGACCTGGCCAGGTGTTGAGCAAAGAGAACCATGGATGAAGAGCCTGTCACAGTCACACCTAAGGCAGCTCTTCTGGCGCTTCCATCGTCTCTACAACAGCCAATCCAGGAGAGTGTATGGTCTGAAAATGCTATCCTATTTAACCGGTCCCACTTGATCCTTAGCGTGACGATTTGGATCTGAAGTCCGTTTCAGGTAGTATTAATTATATTTTTCTTTTTAATTACTATTGCGTTTCTAGTTGTCATAACGAGAAAATGATGGCAGCGCTTTGAGTCGGAATGCTGCGTTACAGTGATTGAACATTTCATCATAATTCATAGACATTTTCAACAGTTGTTGAATATGAACGCGCAAGACGTGAAAAAAATCTGCACACTTCTTAACTTCCACATTCTGTTGACAATTGGCCACCATCCAATCACAGACAGACGTTAAAGCAAGAACAAAATTAATCGATTACTTTGTGTTGGGATACCTTCCAGATCTTGGTGTCTGTCGCCCTTCAAAACAACACTTCCGAATGTTCTGTTGAGGGTGCTTCATTGTCAACTGCCAGCTTAAAAAAACAAAGTGATCAAATAATGACAGCACGGACTACGAAGAAGAAACATATATTGATCAAAGCGGCAGCTCAAGAGTATGCAGTAATACAAGCACCCCTCGAAAAGGAACACTCAAAAAAATCGATACGTTGTTTTCAAGTGACATTTCACGTAACCTCCACTTGACACGTAACAGAATCTTATTCAGTAAAATCAGGTAAACATTACGTGCCAGTGAATTGTACGTGAAAAATCACGTAAAATTTATGTGATTTTCACGTAGAATGTGAATTTACGTAGCCTCTCACTTTGTTAACAATCAATCGCATAGTCGTTAAATTGTTTTAATGATAACATCATACTACTCCTGTCGGTTCTGGCAGCACTGCCGGGGTGAATAAAAATCCGAAGGTAAAATGACCTCAAAAGTCTTATGAAACTGTATGAGCCCACTGTATTTCGAAAGCGCATCGCAGCCAAACCTCATAAACGATCGTTTTGCACGCAGATTGCATTTAAGGAGGGCTCCCGTCAACGTGATCATCCAGGGGGCACGAAGCACGTTCGTGAGTCTATCTGCGCTCGGATCAAATCGCAAAATGAAAATTTCGAATGCGGTGTAGAATTTCTGTTGATGGATACTGTGACCGCAGATCTTCTTCAAAGGATAAATCAGTAATGGACTGGCAAATTCCGAAAAGCTTGACACTGGCAGACGCTTCGTTCACGAAGAGCCAGCAAATCGATATGGTGCTGGGTGCTGAACATTTCCACTTCTTTTTCCCTAGCACCACTCGTCTTCAGTTGGCCGAGAATCTTTCGATACTGATTGACTGCGTACTCGGCTGGGTCGTCCCGGGGTCTGCTAGCACGATTCATCCAGCCCAGCAGCGATCCGTCCCTTCCAATATTGTTGCAGTTTCGATGTAGGCCCTCGAAGTAGAGTGAAAACTACTCAGAAGAATGCCATTGCGAGAACATCTACCAATCCACCACGACTAGGGCTGAAACAGGTCACTACATCGTCCGACTTCCTCGGAAGCGTGACTTCGATACGATGTTTGGAGATTCAAGAAAACAGTGCTCTTCGACGTTACGATGTGCCCGAGAGAAAACTGCATCAAGATTCTGCCTTGATATAGGAGTACCGCAAATTGATGAAGAAGTACCTCTCCCTCGGCCATATGCGACTGGTCAGGATGGACTACGGAACTAGAACCCCACCATCCTGTGATAAAGGAAGACAGCACGTCCACCAACATTTGAGTAATTTTCGACGTATTAGCTCGTACTTCTACCAGATTTCATTGAACGAAGCTCTTTGCGTTGGTCCGGTGGTTCAAGACGAATTTCTCTCAATAATTTATTAATAAACTACTACGGACAGTGACCTATGGTCTAGCCCGTCTTCCTTTCTGGCAACCCGTACGCTTCAGTAGCTCGCAAAGGCCGAAGGAGGCCGTTGGCTGGCACATACTCACGCAAGAACTTCTATGTTGATGACTGTTGATAAGGAGTGAATGCGGCCAAGGAAGCTATCCAGCTTTTGAGCTACTCAACAGAGGAGGATTCGAGATGAGGAAGTAAACCTCAAACCACTTAGAAATTTATAAAGGTCTCAAAAAAGACAAAATCGGTACAAAATCAAGCCTGCAGTTCAGTCCCAACGAAATATTTTCCGATGTTATAGCTGCTTCTTAGAGTCCTAAGGGGTCAAATAACGTTGCAATTAACCAAAAGGACGCCTCGTTTGGGGAGCGGTGACATCATCCATGTAAGTGTCTTCGATTACCGCTCGTGCCGCTAGAGTGTACGCTGATCCTTCATCCTGCGCCAATTGGTTTAATTTTCTGGAAGTCAGATAGCGTGCAGGTTTGGTTCCGTAGGTTACTGTACCGAGCTCATATAAATCTACCTCATCCTGGAGATTGGAACGCCATAGGACACACTGGAGTGGACAGTCGACGATATGGACCCATATTTGCCGAACGTCTTCTCGACGTCCTAAACGAGCACTATCTGCTTAGTACAGATTAGTATCATAATTGGTCGTGAGTCCTCCTGTATTACTGGCCCTACTATTAGCACATCTTCGAGCGAAACACTGGATGGTGTCTCGCAGAATTCGTCAAAGACTACCCTGGCCTTGGTTGTAGTGCTGTCCTCTTTAAAGATAAGGATGATGTGATAAGAAACAACGCATTTCAGATGTTATTTCTGGGCCTCCAACCTTCCTCATGTGTTCTAGTGACATGGTAAGACTTATGAAGATTCGAATTCGCCTAATCTTGAGAGAATATCTTCATATTTCTGGAGAGCAACGATATACATATCTACCAACGCAATTCCTTTGGACTGTATTTTGGAATAAGTCCTAACCTCATTTTCCTCCGGTGAGAGAACCTCAATCGAACCAACCTCTTCACTGGACCAGTATCGAGCGGCCAGAGATTCCAGATGATCTGTAGCTGAAGCGCTGCAGGTGATACGCATATGCTGACTTGCGATGAGCCTCCAGAAAACCACCAATCCGAAAATTGTTTCGTTTAACATTGGTAATTGGTTGCCTAGATGTATCCTTTGATCGGTTTCGAAAAAGTCAAGAAATGACGCACAATGTCCACTCGACTGGAATCAAAGAAGGAGGCAACAGCTAGTTTGATCTCTGGAGGTATCGATCAACCATCTGTGTTGATTGTAGTTGTTGGAAGATCCACGGTAACGTTGAGTAGAAAAAGGAAGTTGTTTGATTTCGAGTGTGGAGAATCTCGCGAGTGAACGCCATTTTACCAAATACAACAAGAATGTAAACATTCATGTTCTACCACGAAATAAAGTGCAGAGGATTTGCGATTAAGGGTTAACATGCAGAATGTAAAACTAAAGGGGAATGATGATTGTAATATTGCAAGTAGAATTTCAAATCGTAATTTGCAAATTACTGTGTAAATGGAAATACAATCTAGCATACAGACAGAAACTAAAGCTAGCTTCTGATTCATATGGAATACTGATGGTACGAATGAATGTTTTGCATTGATATTTGATCATTTTTAATATTCGCCTGTCAATGCTAGTATATTCGAATACGCCATTTTCAATGATGGCCTCAGAAGGGCAGAAATAAAAAGACCCTATACTATTCACCTGTTTTTGACATTTTCATAGGTTTCGCCTTCCACTTTTGCCGTTGTTTTGATTATTTTGTCAGTATCGCCTTCTAATCTACGCTACATTTATGTTTTGATTAAAATTATGCCTTTTTTTGTCAACAATTAATTGACGTACATCGCATAAAAAAATGTTTTGATAATAGCATAATTCTACGCCTTTTGCTTTTTGCAGCACTGCCGGGTGAATATCGATTCGAAGGTAAAATGGCGTCACCTTTACACTCAACATACCTTGCGACTTGCTGGGCTGTCAAACTGGCGGAAATAGCAGCGAGACCGTCACCAGTCACGGAAACCAGAATCCTCAGCATACACGACTGCAAAATAAAGGAAAAATTATTAATTTCTCAAAAAGTCCTGGTGAAAAGTTTGGAACTGTTATTATTAAACCTCCCTTTCATTATTTGATTTTGTTTTTCCTAATGTGAGTTAACAATCAGTTCTCGAGTACTTTTTCAAATGGACGTAAGTAACATTTGGACGAAAATAAGAAAATCAGCATTGACATTTTTTAAATTTATTTTTATTCCTATTTGAATGCATATTTATCCCAATTAAATTCCACTGAATGACACATTGGTTAAAGATATTACATCACTGTGCTTAATGACAATGTTGATACGTCGAAATGTTACGTCAAGTTGTCATAGTTCACACAGATACGTCGAAATTATCAAAATGACGTATTAGTTTATTCTGCAACAAAACGTTGTAAAAATATCTTTGCTAAAAAAATCAATTTTTACTAAACAAAATCTAAATTTTTATTTTGTGGTATAAAGACTATTACTCACGCGTCGTTAAGAAGCATTCAAATGATATAACAATGATTCGCAAGTTTCTTTTCAACACAAGCGACGTATGTACATTATTTCCAAAAAGTGCAAAAGTGATTTTACACCGTTTTGTAAAAAGTTAGTTAAAACTTTCAGAAATAATCCATCAAAAAGCTCAACAAGTATGGGCATGTATACATGATTTTTTAATAAAATGCCATGAACAACGCGTTTGTTGACATTTTGTGACTTAAGTCCTTTTAAAAAAGTACTCGAGAGTTAGTAAATTAACCTGTTAGTACAGAAAATACTAGAAATTAACCACAAAATCCCTTGTCTTAACCTATAAATCCTTTGAGAATCGTAAGCAGTCCGAACTAAGATATATCTCAGCTGAACTAAGATCGTTGGGAAGAAAACTGAATTATGTAAGATGTTGTTCCAGCATAAACAATAAAAAAAAAACCACGAAATTTCCAGCTTAAAGTTGCACCCCAGCTAGAAACAAAAGGACACATTCTAGAGTTTGCGGGCTGCTAGAAAGAAGTCGGTTTCTGCACGCCGTTTTACTGCTTTGCTGTTCAAAGGTATTTGAAGGTATTTAAAGGCTTAAATTCTTTGCAACCGCCCGCTAACTGGGCTAGGGCTTGTTAGCGACAAAATCTGGACAAATTAAATTTGGAATGAAACAAATTTGCTGTTATTTCAATCCAAGATGCATTTTTTATTAATTTAATTGTGCATTATTATTCATCTTAAAATTAATTACAGTTACTTGATTAAGCTGCATGAAGAAACTACGAAATTTGTAGTTTACCCCAGCCATTAGGGTCTGTGCAGCCGTCTCTGCATCCGATTTAGCTGCCTTTGTGCAAGATTTTCGAAAATTTTCTATAGTTGTAGCTTGTTGTTTAAATTGAGATTGTTCTCTCTTCACGAGAGCCCAATACCGCTTGATAGGTTGCAACTCCGGGCAGTTAGGTGGGTTCGCCTCAACATGGACTTCATTCGCTTTATACTATTCCAAAACATCTTTGCCGTAGTGACAAGATGCTAAATCAGGCCAGAATAGCGAGGGAGCATCATGGAATGGTAATAATCGCTTCTCTAGACATTCTTCACGGTATATTTCCTTGTTTACCGTTCCGGTAGTGGTGAAGCTTTAGCTTGGTCGGCTGTATATTGCCTGCCAAAGCAATTTTTTTTGGGGAAATTTGGCCTTTTTCTGCGTCCTGAAGTCTAGTGGCATTATAGTAAGACATTCCGGGAAGCTTCTTAAAAATCTTCCAGCACATAAGTTTCATCGTCCATTATCACACAGGAAAAGTTTTCACCTTGAATGACTTCATGTCTTACCGGTGCTTGGCAGTATGCATGAAATTTGGGGACATTTTTATTTTTCAAGCCACAGTACGTACCGAAAAATCTGGTCTCTTCTGCAATATTTGCTTCATCTCTGCGTCCTTCTGGTGGTTCCTGAGATCCGTGTTTGTCCCATTCCCAGCCTTCCTGGCTGTTGTCAAACGTGTATCGAAAGATTTAAGAACGTTATGGACAGTGCTTGCAGGCAAACCAAGCTATTTTGCAAGTTTTCTTACAGACAGATCCGGATTTTCATTGCGACCGCACACAATTCACACTTGCTCTTCTTTCGACGCCTTTTTCGATCTTAAAGCTTGTAGTATCACCAAAAATTGATTTTACACAATGAACAGACATATGTTCATCAGTCTGCGAAATATTTCACGCGTTGATGGAGTATTTCCAGAGATATACGAAATTCGAGGTGCCCAGATTTTGTCGCGTACAAGCCTTAAGTGCACAGACCAGTTAGCGGATGCTGCTCGAAAACTGGGTTGACATTTCAAATGTAAATAGATTTCGAGGAGGCTTCCGATCATATTTCGGTTGGCATGTTCAATTGCACAATACATAAATTAAATAATGTTATTATGTTCAACATTTTCTTGAAGTTTATTTGATTTTCAACTGGGCTATTGCCCAGCTAGCGAGCGCCCAGTTCAAAGCACCCAGTTAGAGAACAGTTGGTTTAATTCGTTGATACATCAACCGTATTGACTAATGACATTTAATTACATTAGGGCAGATTATTCGAATTCAAAGATTAAACTAGGCAAAACTAGGTCATGTTTGAAATATACCTACATTTTTCAGTATGATAAATTGATGTCTAGGCAAGTATTTCATGCGTTCCCTCAATTTGCTATAAAAATGTCGTCCCGACCCATACCCTTTAGAGCCCAATAACTCATCGCCACACATGTACATCATCATAAAGACATAAAAATTGAATTTATGATCAACGTTTGCCCTATTCGCTGAAAATGTTCCTTCTTTTCCGCATCCCTTCGTAAGGGCAATAAGCTTATAAACTTAGGCACATTACGCTAAATGTGCCATGCGAAAAAAAGGAAAGTATGGATAGAATAACACTCATAGCTCGTCAGGATCATTGCCATGTTTCACCCTTCACCGAATCTTCGTGCGTCATATCCGCTCGGGCTGGATACGTAGGGGAACGGGAAGCATAATGCTCCCCATGAGAAACTGATCGACTTAATCCATTAATTGATCAAACTTTTTCGCATTATATAAGTGCGTCCATTAATCCAGTTCCAAAAAGAAAATATGTATTTTGGATAAAATCGACTCAAAACCATAAACATTATAATTTGAAAGTTGTAGAGAATGGTTTCCGGGAAGCATCGTGGTGGATCATTTTACCCCGGGAGCGCATTGGAATAATCTCTCGTAAGTCTTATGAGCGTTGCGGATTTGCAAACATGAGATTTACGAAAATCTAAAGGTTCAATAACGGCAGCATAATTAATCATCAATTAAAAGAGAGATTTGAGCAATAAAAAATGAAAAAAGTGCCACTAAATTATTAAGGCCTGTGCCAACAAATAATGTGTGATCAGCATTAAAAAATTAGGAATGAGCAATAAAAGATGAGAAAAGATCTTCGGATAATCTAATTGTGACCGGTAAATCTATCAAATAAAGCAACAGCTATTAGTATATGTGCAATTAAATATGGCAGTATTTCCGCCAAATTATGTAATTTGAGCACTAAACTATTCGCATATGTCTTTTAATTTTGTTGGATTTTCCCATAAAAACAGTAAAATGAGCAATGGATAAATAAATATCCATTGCTCATTTTACTGTTTTTATGGGAAAATCTAACAAAATTAAAAGACATATGCGAATAGTTTAGTGCTCAAATTACATAATTTGGCGGAAATACTGCCATACTAATTGCACATATACTAATAGCTGTTGCTTATTTGACAGATTTACCGGTCCAATAGATTATCCGAAGATCTTTTCTCATCTTTATTGCTCATTCTAATTTTTTAATGCTGATCAGACATTATTTGTTGGCACAGGCCTTAATAATTTAGTGGCACTTTTTTCATTTTTTGGTGCTTTTTCTGAATTACTAAGTGCAGGTAAATATTTTAGCCGTTCAATAACAGTTTGCTGGTATGATTGACAAAATATGGCTTTCGCCTTGAAAATGCGTGCTGTCGAATAGATTAGATTAGATTTCCATAGGAGGTACAAGCATACTACCAAGGTAACCAATAAGCAGTTCCAAAGCGTCTTTACGGCAGCCTGCCAAGCAATTAAGTCACTTTAAATGCAACATTAATGCCGCTTTTAGCAAAATATACGGCCGCCTTACTGCAATGCTACGATGATGCATCCTTGGAGACGAACTAGCTCAGGTGGCTGAAAGTCACCCTAATAAAAAAAATGCTTCATCAATGCTATTTTGCATTCGAAATGCTTATTACTGGCTACAAGCATTTTAATAGCATTTAAGTTTAACTTTACAATGGATAGCATTCAAGATGCTGATATAATGCTAATATAATGCTTGTAGCATCAGAAATGTAGATTTAGGGTTGATTTACTGCATTTGCTAATGTTTATTGGTTACCTGGGTAAGCTCACGGAGTAATAACCTGAACTCTAATGGAGAGATTTGGGAATCGGTTTCGAGAATCGGATCATATTTACTAAAATATTTCACTATACAGCAAAAATTCAAATCTCATCATATTATAACCTGCTTTTTATGAACAGATCCGTGTAATTATATTGAAGGAAGGATCTTATTTACTATAAAAATATTCATTAAGTAATGAATATTCACTTAGGCAAACGTGACGTGAGATTAGACACAACACTTATGGTTCTTACAAACGGAAAAGGAAATAACAATTTACCTTTTATTGTCGACCGGTTTCGGGCTCGATGCTGCCCTTCTACAGGACGATGTCCAACATCGGTTAGACATCCAGGTAAATCCTCTATCCCCACTCTTCTGTGAACTGTTTATGGAGAATCTGGAAACAATCCCAAAAGCGACGACATTTTCTTAATTCTTCAATTAATCAACAATCTCCACAAAGACATTAAGTTCACTGATGAAATAGAAAAGGATGGGAAACTTGCATTCCGCGACCTTCTAGTAGGGAGAGAATCATTGTCATCATCTCTTTTAGAATTTGAAACCTTCATAAGAACCAACAAATTCCCAAAGAGTCATCCCTTACACTTGAAACCAGTCTTTTCAGCACAAAATGGCCACGGTCCATCACAAGATCCAGCGGATGTTGACCCTTCCTCTCAATGAAACTGGAAAAGCTAAAGAATTACCATATATCTTCGAAACTGCCAGACTCAATGGTTACAAAAAGAGGACAATTCAAGCGATCATCAACAAAAAGGAAAAACATCTTCATAAAAAATCACAAACAACCCTCTCCGACTCACCTGAACCCCTGAAACGTGTATCCACCCCATTCGATAAATACATTACATAGAAGCTGAAACCACTGAAATTTGGTTTAAACTTAGTTTTCTCTAAGGAGTGTATCGAAAATAAGCAATTCACAAACTTTCTTTCAAATTATGTTGAAAACCGATATTTTATTCATACCAAAAATTGATCCTTTATTGTACGAGGTTAAACTTGAACATAATGAAGACCGGATGAAATTTAAGTTATTCCTTCACGAATTTTCGAACTTTGGATCGAATGCTCTTCATCAAGTTCCGGACAAGTGTTGCATCGCATTTTTTGGACGATTGAGCTCAATTTTTTTGAACTCCTGCATGTTCCCAGCTGCCTTACCAGTCTTCTTGAAGACCCTCTTCACGATTGCCCAGTAACGTTCGATGGGTCGAAGCTGAGGGCAATTTGGTGGATTGATATTTTTCTCAACGAAATCTATACTCTTTTCCGCAAGCCAATTGAGAGTGGTTTTGGCATAGTGAGCCGACGCTAAATCCGGCCAAAACAGTGGAGGTATACTATGCTTCTTATATAAAGGCAACAATCTCTTCTGGAGACACTCAGATCGATAGATTTCCGCATTTATAGTACCGGTAGTGTAAAAAATGGTTGACTCCAAACCACAGGAACATATTGCTTGCCATACCAGTACCTTTCGACCGAATTTCTCCACTTGAATCGACCTCTCCGCATCGCTCATATCCTCCCCAACGACGGCAGTAAAGTATTGTGGACGTGGAAGGGTTTTTGAGTCGTCCTTTACAAAGGTCTCATCGTCCATCAAAACGCATGCATCCGGACGCTGCAAAAGACGCGAATACAATTTCCGGGCCCTTGTTGCTGCGCGCTTCTCCTGTCTGCACTTTGTTGCGAGATTTTCTGCTTCTTGTAGGTCTTCAGGTGGTTTCGCCTCTTGATACGCTGGATCATTTCGACACTCGTTCCTGCTTTTTTGGCCAAATCACGTATTGACATTGATTGGTTCTTCATTATTAGAGATACCACTTTCTGCTCCAGTTTCGGGTTGGAAGAACCGGGTTTTCTGCCTCTTCCTGGTAGCTCATCCAAAGAATAGTGTTCCCCAAACTTATTAATGATGGTTTTAACACTCGCATGATGAATTCCAAACCAAATATTTGCATAGTAATACCCTTCTCACTTAGCCATGTGTCCAGAACCTTAATTTTCACTTTCTTTTCAAAACGCGACATTTTAAAAACACAGATTTTGAACCGTACAAACAAGTAAACAAAAGAAAGCTGACAGTCAAATGCACAGCATGCAGTGTACAGAGCATAAAAAACCATCACAAATACATGCGTACAACGCAAATGTATGTGGATAGCTTATATTCGATACACTTCTCAGTAGGCACAATCATTTGGCATCGTTGTTGGGCTCCAAAGATTCAGTGGACATATTTGGCAGAGCAGTAGGCACATTGCGCTCTGCGCTCCACGCCTTCTTGTGCCCACCGGATCAGTAGCGAACGCCAACTTTGCAGGGTTGTTGTCCGGCATTCTTACAACATGCCCCGCCCACCGTATCTAGTTTTACTATTTAATGATTAACTCTGACAATTTCTATTATCTCCTACCTAAAATTACTTGTGGTACAGTACATTATGTCACTTGAGTGATCTCAGGTATAGATTTGAATGAAACACATTATTTCTAACCACATAATATACTATTTAAAGACTGGACTTGGAAAAAATGAGACACACAGAAATGATCACCAAAAATTATTTTTTAAATCGGATACTTTTCAAATTTTCAGGGATTAAATAAACATATATTAACTATGTTTTGGCATAACTTATTTATTGAATTTCCTCCCCCAAGCTGAATGCTCGTACATTTCTCTTAACACTGCTCATGAGATCTTGGGCGAGGCTTTGTCCATCTTCCTTACACAATTTCTCCCAGTTTTTCTTCAAAGCTTCATCGATTTTGAATGTTTTTCCATTTTTCTTCAACTTCTTCTTCATTATCGCCCAAAACTTTTCGATCGGACGAAGTTCTGGTGTATTTGGCGGGTTCGCCTCCTTCGGGATCACATTAACGCCCTTCGCTTCGTACCAGTCCAGGCAGAGAGCGGAGGGACGTACCGACAAAAAACTCAAGGCCGGGGATTTGTTTGGTGTCCGCCTTGATATATGTCTCGTCGTCCATGACGAGCCAGCCTGGCTTGACCAGCCACTCACGGTACAGCTTCCGCGCACGCAATTTGGCCACCGTGTTTTGCTTGTCAGTCCGGTTTGGCGCCTTCCTGACCTTAAAAACACGTAGCCCAGCCCGCTTCATGGTCTGCTGGACGAACCACTTCGACGAATTGACCTTTTTGTACACATCTCGGGTGGAAAGGTTTGGGTTATTCTTAAAGTACTGCCTTATCTTCCGCGGCTTCAATGGGTATTCCGTTTTCGGGTTTCGGCCGCTTCCAGCGCGTCGCTTGATGGTCTTCGTCTCCTGGAACATCTTCACAACGTAGGACACGGTGGAATGGTGGATTCCAAGCCTTTTGCCGATCCATCTGTGCGACTGACCAGGATTATCGATCACCGCGCCCAAGATTTGCTGGCTCAGCTCTTCTTTTTTCGAATGCATGTTGAAAACCACTTGACAGATCGCGATAAAATTTGCACACATAAACATAACACTTTAAACTAGTAAACTCAAAATTTCATTCATTTTTACCCACACGATAAAAAGTTACACCCAAAACAAAGTGTCACATTTATTCCGAGTCCAATCTTTAAGCAAGACGTCATAAAAACAGTGATCATAGTTACATGATTAGATGTAAAAGGAGCTTATCATAATGGAACAAAGTTATATAAGTATCAGAGTTAAATTTTGTCCACGAATTAATCATCCCTGGCGCAGTTACAAAAATTTACGTAACATATCATCAGCTATGATAGAAAAAATACATTCCTGGGGACACCACCACAAGACCATAAAACAATACGTCTTTGTGAATTATGCCGTGGAATTTTGACGTACAATAGGAATCCCACCACTAGAAAGAGGCTTTCAGATGGAAACGTAGCAAATTGTGATCGGGATTTCAAGAACCCACAACAATAAACAATTGCTAGATTTCATTAAACAAAATTCAATATACCTATTGCTCAAAAATTATTTACATGTCAGATGGAGCAGCGACCCATTATACAGGGTACGGCAGAAAATAATGCGAAAATTTGTTCTATTTCTTTCAAATTCTGTTTTCAACTAATTCAAGCAATAATATCAATATTTTCGATAGCAGTTATCTTTATAAAGTCCTTTTAAACAAATTTATTCAATATGTCCTCCATTTTTATTAATAACATCCTCGAGCCGACGCCGGAACCCAGAGCATGCCTTTCGGACGTAGTTCTCCGACATTGACTGCCATGTGAGTGTTATGGTTGACTTCAGGGTTTTCACACTAGGGTGTGATGTTTTGCAGGCTCGTGCTTCAACATATGCCCAAATCGGGGCCACAAATCCTTCGGCCAAAACTTCATGTTATCGTTCAACCATTGTTGGGTTCGATTGGAAGTGTGACACGGTGCTCCATCCTGCTGTAGGACAACGTTTTGATCCTCGGGCAAGTCCTTGGTCCTTTAAAATACCGATATAGACTTCGGTATTCATTTTAACTCCAGCATCAATGAAAACAGGCGGTATTTTCAAACCGTTGGACGCCACCAAGCCAAACATCATGACACCAGCCGGATGTTTGGTTTGAAATTTGAATTCCACTTTTTCCGGAACGTTCTCCATTTTCTGCGGTGAAATGAATCGGTCCGTGCGGCTGTTGGCCACAGCATCAATTCTGAAAAGCTTTTCGTCGGAGAACAGGATTATCATTTTTTCTTTCTTCAACAAGGAAAGCAACCTCTTGGAACGAGTCACTCGTAGTTCCTTGACCCGGTCCGTAATCAAGTGGCGATTCACTATGGCTCTGTAAGATGCATGCAGGTCTTCTTTGACGATTCTTCGCATGGATTTCTCCGAAATATTGGCTTCCTTTGCAAGTTTTCTTATGGAACGCACCGGGTTGCGAGCAATTTTTGCACGGACCGATTTGATCACGTTCGGCGTGCGTGCAAAGCGCGGACGTCCGCTTCCCGGCTTCCGCTACTTAGGAGTATCCTGCAGGGACTTTTTTATGCGGTAAACTGTGGCACCCTACCACCTTGGCAATCTCTTTCGGCTTCTTCTGGGCGAGCAACAAACTGGTCATCACTTCTTTTGCGAACATTTTGACGAATTTGCACTAAAACAAATAGAATGTTTGGATGCAGCACTTGAAGGTTAACATAAACAAATACAATTTTGACAGAAATTAGTCACTAGCTACACGAGTTAACCCAATACTCAAGTTTGAACATTTTCGCATTATTTTCTGCCGCTCCCTGTAGTGTGTAGTGTGTTCTGAAAGATTGAATTGGAAAATGTAGAACGACTACTTCTCTGAAAGATTTCGGGAGATAATTTTATTATACCTTCTTGTGTGGTCGATGACCTATCGGTCGCAATATAACCTTGATCGGATAATGTGGATGTCACACAGATGGTTGGTGCCTCTGCTGTACACAGAAGTTGTTTCCATTTTAATCGGTCCATGGCTGTGCCTCACCAACCTCGCTGTCTGCGGAGGTCCGCAGGGCACCTTATACTTGATCGATCCACCTTGCTCGTTGTGCGCCTCTTCTTCTTGTACCCGTCGGTTCGTTTTCGAGAACAATTTTCACAGGGCTGTCGTCCGAAATTCTTACGACATGCCCAGCCCATAGTAGTCGACCGATTTTTGCGATGTGTACGATGGGAGGTTCTCCCAGCAAATGGTGAAATTCGTGGTTCATTCGCCTCCTCCACGTTCCGTCTTCCATCTGCACTCCACCGTAGATGGTACGCAACACCTTCCGTTCAAAGACTCCAAGGGCGCGTTGGTCCTCCACTAGCAATGTCCATGTTTCGTGTCCGTAGAGAACTACCGGTCAAATGAATGTCTTGTAGATTGTCAACTTTGTGGTTCGGCGAACTTTATTCGATCTTAGCGTCCTTCGGAGTCCAAAGAAGGCAAGATTTCCAGCCATAATGCGCCTTTGTATGTCTATGCTGGTGTCGTTATCGGCGGTCACCAATGAGCGCAGATACATGAACTCGTTTACTACCTCGATTTCATCACCGTCGATCTGAACTCGTGCTAGAAGGCTAACATTGTCTTCTTGTGAGCCTCTTCCCTTCATGTATTTTGTTTTCAGCGCATTCATCACAACCCCAATCCTACCCGCTTCAGCCTTAAGTTTCCGCCATCGTCTCAAAGTTACGTGCTACGATATCAACGTCGTCGGCGAAGCCAAATAGTTGGACGGACTTCCTGAAGATCGTGCCACTCGTGTCTATCCCAGCTCTTCGAATCACACCCTCCAGTGCAATGTTAAACATCAAACACGACAATCCATCACCTTGCTGTAACCCTCTCCGAGATTCGAAGGGACTCGAGAGCGTCCCTGATACTTGGACGACACACATCACTCGATCCATCGTTGCTTTGATCAACCGCGTCAGTTTTTCCGGAAATCTATATTCGTGCATAATCTGGTCTCGAAGCTGATTTGAAATCGATGAAAGGATGGTGTGTGGGCACGTTGTATTCGTGACACTTTTGCAGCACTTGCCGAATCGCGAAAATCTGGTCCGTAGTAGCGCGGGCACACATGAATCCCGCTTGGTATTGCCCCACGAACTCCTTTGCAATTTGTGACTGTCGGCGACATAACATTTGGGAGAGCAACTTGTAGGCAGCGCTCAGTAGCGTGATCGCACGATAATTGCAGCAATCCAGCTTGTCGCCCTTTTTATAGATGGGACACACTATTCCCTCCATCCAATCCTCCGCTAAACATTCCTCCTCCTAAATCTTGGTAATTACCCAGTGCAGCGCTCTGGCCCGTGCTTCACCACCGTATTTCAGTAGCTCGCTTGGTAGTTGGTCAACACAAGCGGGTCTGTTGTTTTTCAACCGACCAATTTCCTCCTCAACTTCCTGAAGGGTTGGGGTCGGGGTTCTGTCATCTTCTGCGCGTGTTCCTAGACTTATTACCGTGCCATTTTTGTTCGCTGTAACATTACTGTTCAGGTGCTCGTCGAAGTACTGCTTCCACCTTTCAATCACCTCACACTATCCTGTGAGAAGGTTGCCATTCAGGTCTCTGCACATATCAGCTTGTGGCACGTAGTCTTTGCGCGAGCTGTTCAACTTCTCATAGAATTTGCGTGACTCGTTAGCACGGTACAGTGCTTCCATTTCTTCGCGGTCTCGATCTTCCCTCTGGCGCTTTTTCCTTCGAAGAATTGAATTTTGGCTGTTCCGTGACTGTCTATACCGTTCCACATTCGCTCTCGTACGGTGTTGCAGCATTCTCGCCGGTGCTGTATTCTTCTCCTCTACTAACTGCTTGCATTCGCCATCAAACCAGTCATTTTTTCAATTCGGTGCAGAAGTACCTAGTGTCACTAATGCAGTGCTACCAATGGCAGCTCGAATATTTCTCCAGCCATCCTCAAGAGTAGCGGCGCCAAATTTTTCTTCCGTTGGTAGCAAGGTGCTGGCTTCAAGGTGTACATCGGACCAAGGGGTTCTACAACAGTGAACAATTTCAAATCGCTAGTTGCATATTGATTGTTGGTTTTACCACAGAGACCAGACATCCAAGCTGGAGTGCCCTCTGTGTGTAAATTTTTGTAACTGCCATTTTAAAATTATAGCTCGTTTCAGTTAGCTTTTGTGAATCGTATGTGATGGCGCCACTTGCCTGCCTCGAGATTTGATATGCTGTCTAGGCGGTGTTGTTTTTCCAACGATTTGCTTTTAAATATTGACACAGTAAATTGGGGGAAAAATGTTCGAGCCTAGATGTCTGTTCTCTGTGGTTACTACTAAGACAAGGTATGCCAAATTTGATTGATTAGGAAAATGTAGAATGACTATTTCTCTACGTCTTTTATTTTCTTGTCGGTATTTCTATCAATTAGGGAAGGTCCATTAATTATGTCACGTAATAAGGGGGGAGGGGGGTTGTTTGGGAAAACGTTACGATCCATACAAAAAAATTTTAAGGTCCATATAAAAAATGTGACAATTTGGGGGGGGGGGGGGGTTGTGGGGCTAAAAAACGTAATTTTTTGCGTGACGTAATTAATGGACGTTCCCCTACCGGTATTCTTGCTTATATATTTCATCAAATTAACCATTGATGTTAGTTAACACCCCGTCATTTCTGTATTTCTGTAGACTTGTACCGGGAGCAGTTTTATGCAAGCTGTATGAAGAAATAGACATTATCCTTAAAAAAGTATGGAAATGTGTAGTTTTGGGAAATTTCATGTTCTTCCGATTGTATTCATCGATTTGTAGTTAGCCTCAATGGAACCTTACAACAGCATACAACTTTCTGAGGCTAAATCTCGGCAAACTACAAACCGCTTTTTCCAATCCAATTCTAGCCAGAATTTTCGAAGAGGACAAACTCTCCTGAAACTATGCAATTTATTATAACTGTATAGCATTCATCATACTTATTTTAGTTGCAGTGCAGCTCTGGTACCTGAACTTTTATGAAAGCAATAGCATGGCTCACATTCTCTGTTCATTTTTCTTTCTTCATGCAGTGGAACCTTATTCTGCTGAATTCGTTACCGATATCGTCGTCTATGCATCTGTCCATTGATGTTGAGCTTAAAATTGCAGGGAATGTATCCATATAACATATAAAATGAAAGCACGATTTACGGTGATCCAATAAATTTAGTTTTAATGTACATTGGAATCGATCGACATGAGTGAGCACGTTGCTCGCTGAGTGCAATTTCCTGCAAGGATATGTAGTGGAATTGTATGAGATGATAGAATTATGAATGAAACTGATCCCAGTAACCGGTATTTATGGGGCCAACGTTCGTTGTCGTAGAAATATGACTCAATCTTCCCAGATGATTGATTTGATTTTAAATCCGCCCAATCTGGAAATTATCGCAAACTCGAGCATCAGCTTTTCCAGTGCGAAAAAAGTATCAAACTAGGGGAAAACATCAATTGAAAACTGCCTAATCGGCTTAATTAACTTCCCGTCATTAATCATCCGTTTATCAGATTTTCAACACAACAACCACACAAACTGAAAACGACGTTGACGTGGTGGTAAAACTTGCAGTGAGTCGTTTCGAAGGCAAATCGTTCCTTTGAGATGAAATCCATCTTTCCCTCCTGGCTGCTAATGACTAACTTTCTGAGCTTAATGTAAACAACTTGTTGTCATGGTAGCTGCGATATTTTCTACTCTCCGAGGAAGATATTAACCTCATCTCTTTCCTTAAGTAAACGCAAACATGGGATTCAACCGCACCGCATGGCAGAAAGATAACAATCGATAAAAAGAAAAACCTTTGGTCGGATAACAAGGGAAAACAAGTAGAAAAGTTATAAATCGTCGAAACCGGTTGCGGTTATCGTCACTTAGTTCCTATTGATTCCACAGACATGAACTTCATCTTGAAAGCGTTCGTCTGTTGTGCACTGGTTGCCGTTTGCTCGGTAAGTAATGGAAGTTTTCGGAAAACTGATTGTTGACAATTTATTCATTTCTCAGGCCCAATTCGAGCTGTGGTTTGCAAATGCAGAAAGCAACACAGCAGTTCGACGACCGAGACCACAATCTGGTGATGCCGCACCTCCACTCGGCGCTCCCCAAAAGCCACCGCCTGTTCTTGCAACTCAAGTACAAGAGCAAAGAGTCGTGAATTTCCAGAACCGTTCTTTGGAGCGGTTGTTCGCCCGTTCCTTCAAGGTTGATACCGCCGTCGAGTTCCAGGATGCCGTTGTTCAACTGTACGTTCGTAGTCAGCGGGAACTAGATCTCTGCGCAGAGTTTCTGTGGGAAACTCATCTGCTGAAAGAGTATCGACGGTGTGCTTCCTTAACCCAGCGAGCCGTCTGGCGACAGGTTCAGGTACTGAAGGAAGATATTCGAACTCTAACGCTTGCGGACTATGAGTACGTTGACTATTGAGAGATTTAGAAGATTAAATAAATCACTTCTATGCAGCAAAATGATTTGATCCATAGACATTTTTCCATTAATTCCTAAAAAGAATATCACAAAGGATATAGCTAGAACAGTTGGTGTTCGTAATTCACACTTGCTAAGAATATACTTGAAAATCCAAGGGGTTTTCCTCTTTAAATAAGTTGATATGAGAGGCTTTAACATCTACCGGATACTGCCGTTCAAATGCCCTTCGCTCGTTTTCAAACTTGTATCTTTCAATTTCATTTCTTTCTTTTCGTTTTTATTCGTTCAAGCAATAAATTACTGTCCACTCCTAAAGCCTCTCATGGAGATGAGAAATTATTTGCTTGTGACAAATTTCATCCAAAAGAACTTTACGAAGCCGTGATACAGAAAATTATTTTCCAATTAAAAAATTTACAAAAATTGTTATTTGGGTTCTTCTCCTTGTTCACCCGGTTCCAATGTTCTTTGCTTGTTAAGCTTGACATTTTTTTGATAGTCAACTAAGGTTTGTGTTTAACTGGTAGCTCTTGTTTCCTCTAGTTGATCTTCATATTTCTTGGAGCCCTGTTATATATTATTAAAGATTGGACTCGGAAAAAATGCTACACTTTGTTTTGGGTGTAACTTTTTATCACGTGGGTAGAAATTTTGGGTAATACTAGTTTAGAGTGTTATGTTTATGTGTGCAAAATTTTATTGCGATCTGTCAAATAGTTTACAAGATGCATTCGAGGTCAATTAGTCGAAAAGGTCGATTCGTCGAAGTGGTTCGTCCAGCAGACCATGAAGAGAGCTGGGCTACGTGTTTTCAAAGTCAGGAAGCAAAACACGATGGCCCAATTGCGTGCGTGGAAGCTGTACCGTGAGTGGCTGGTAGCCTGGCTTGACCAGCCACTCACGGTAGAGCTTCCGCGCACGCAATGGACGGCGAGACATGTATCAAGGCGGACACCAAACATATCATGGAGGTTCCGGAAAAGTTCCGGAAGAGAAAGATGGATAAATTCGCGAAAAAGTACTTGTTGTGGCAGGTGATCTACGAGTGTGGACGATACAGCAAGCCGTTCGTTACAACCGGCACCATAAACGGGCAGATTTATCGAGAGGAATGCTTGCAGAAGCGCTTGCTGTCCTTCCTCCGCTCTCACCGTGGTCCCACGCTGTTCTGGCCGGATCTCGCTCCGTGCCATTACGCCAAGCCTGTAATGAATTGGTACAAAGCGAAGGGCGTTACTGTGGTCCCGAAGGAGGCGAACCCGCCAAATACACCAGAACTTCGTCCGATCGAAAAGTTGTGGGCGATAATGAAGAAGAAGTTGAAGAAAAGCGGAAAAATATTCAAAACCGATGAAGCTTTGAAGAAAAACCGGGAGAAATTGTGTAAGGAAGATGGACAAAGCCTTGCCCAAGATCTCATGAGCAGTGTTAAGAGAAATGTACGAGCATTCAGCTTGGGGGAGGAAATTCAATAAATAAATAAAAACATAGCTAATATATAGTTATTTAATTCCTGAAAATTTGAGAAGTATCCGATTCAAAATGAAATTTTGGTGATCATTTGTGTGTGTATCATTTTTTCCGAGTCCAGTCTTTAACAGCTTTCGTTCTGTTGTTGTCCTATGATGGGCATCCTGAAGATTCCACAGCAGCGTACCTAAGTTTTCTCTTTTGAAACAGAAAGATATACAATGCGCCTTAACCTCATAAAGGAAACGTTTGTCTTCCTGCAAAGGAGGGTATTGTGATCGCTTGAAAATCCTACTTTTAATCTGCAACTTAGAAGGCAAAGCAAATTTAATAATTCAACTCAGCGAGACTAGTAAACATTTTTTTTATGTCTAACCAAAACAAACAATCCTAAACCTGAGACTACGCTTGAGCGACTACTTCTGTGGTGGCAGTGCTCATGCAATTCTCTTCAGCTCTAGACATAAGCTGGAGTGCTTGCGTGCGCCCTTCTGAGTGACCGTAACGCGAACCCATCGAGACGTGTATTGATGTGGAGTAGCCGACCGTCATGACATGGTCTCCTTCACAGCCACCCCCGCGGGACACTTTCTTCTGATCTATGGATCGTGATGTCCACTCTACTCAGCTAGTTCCCGAAGGTGAAGTTCCCCAATGACGGAGGTTCTCCTGAACTTTACGCGTTTATATAAGCCATACGGCTCCCAGCTCCATCGCATTCTACTCGGATTCCCGAGTTGTGCTCACGAACTTCAACCATTCTCAGCAGGATCGGCGTTGTTGGACCGCTGTACTTTTTTTTTCATTTACACAGCAGACAGTAATTGAGTGACGGCTTCGTTGACCGCTTTCCGTATGGCCTCATATCTACACATCTCTTATATCCCTCCCCCCTCCCCTTGTCACGTATTTTGTATGGACCTTCAAATTCCCCCCCCCCCCTTACTGCGTGGCATAATTAATGGACTTTCCCTAAGTAGACAGTTCAGCTCGTTTTTTAGCTCTATCCACGGTTGAAGCCGCCACTCCCAGCTTCTTCGCGACATCTTGGACGGAGAGGTTGGGGTTTTGCTCGAAACAGCGGGCAACTCTCTTTGTCGTCGCTGTGGCCTCCGGCTTTCGATTTCCTCCCGATCCAGCTTTCTGGCTGTCGACAAACGTTCACCGAACACTTTTAATACGTTGATAACAGTTGATTTAGCCACATTCAACAATTTCGCCAACTTGGCCGGAGAGTTGTTTGGATTTTCGCCATGCACGTGCAAAATTTTGATGCGTTGCTTCTCTTCCTTCGACGACATTTTGATAACCGAAGTGTTTATCTCAAAATCAAAATAGAGACATGATGCTACACGCACATATCTTCAAAATGATGGGTAGGCAATTTTTTTTACTGCACAATGAAAGGAAATGCGTCAAGTTTAGGTCGAACAAATTTTGATCGAAACACCCATTGAATGTGTCCTTGACGTCGATCGTTATCCCAGCGAAATAAATAATCCTCTTTGCTTCTCTAAGCACGCCTTATCCACTATCTCAGCTAACATTCAAATAATATCTACTTCTGTTCTCCCTTTTTGGAAACCAAACTGCAATAACGACTGACCGAGTAGAGTGTATCCAGCAGGCATATTAGCCTAAACGTTGTTGGATTCCCCAGCGGTTTTCCTAAAGATTGTACTCGAACAAAATGCAACACTTTTTTAAATTAAAACTGGCTTGGAGTGCAATGTTTACATGTGCAAAAAATCTTCAAAATCTGTCAAACGGTTATCGAAATGGCTTCCAAGCAAGAAGTGCTTCGACAACAAATGATGGGCTCGGTCGCGTAAAATCCAGACCAGTCCCACAGGTGGATAGCGAAACAGTTGGAAGTTGAAAATTCGACCATGCTCTTTGTGGTAAAATCGTTCAAGTACCCAGACGACTTAGCGGCGAGCTGAAAGCTGGTAGCTGGCGCAAAGATGACCGACCCCGTAAACGTAAGGAAGGTGAGGGTTAACTTCAAGCGCAATCCAAACCATTCGAATAGGGAAGGTCAATTCATCCGTCTGGTTGGTCCAGCAGAGAATGAAGTGGGCTTCATGTCTTTAAGAAAGGTGTCTGTAAGGAAGGTGCCAAACCGATAAGCAGAATACGGTGGCCAAATCCCGCGTCAGGAAGCTGTACCACGAGTGGTTGGTTCAGCCGAATTGCATCGTAGTGGATGACGAGAGGTACGTTAAAGTGGACTACAAGCAGATACCCGGCTAGAAGTTTTTCATCGGCAAGTCCCGCCTGGATGTTCCGGAAGATGAAGGTCGGCAAATTTGTCAAGAAGTACTTGGTGTGGCAAGCGATCTGTAGGCAAAGTTAGCAAGCCATACATAATTATCTTCACCATCAACGGCCAAATATATAAAGGAAAATGCCTCCAGAAGCCATGCTGCCCTATCTCCGGTCACACAAAGATGACACTCTGTTTTGGCAGGATCTGGCATCGTGCCATTACGCGCAACTGGTGTTGGAGTGGAACGAAGTCAACGATGTGCCGAAGAAAGCAAACCCGCCAAACTTGCTAGAACTTCATGCAATGAAAAAAAATCTGGGTGATTATGAAGGGAAAGCTCCAGAAAACAGGGAAGATCTTCAAAAACTACAAGGATTTGAAGAAAGAGTGGATGAAAGTGTGTAAGAAAGATGGCACATGTGTTGCATAACATTTGAAGAGTAGCGTTAAGTCCAAGCTGCGGGCATATAGCATAGGAGAAGAGATTGGATAAGCAAGCTCTGCAAAAACATAGCTATAGTAGTATGTGTTTATTCTTTCCCTGAGAGTTTCAAGAACGTCCGATTTGAAATGAGTTTTTGGTGACCATTTAAGCTTGTTGCAATTTTTAGTCTCTTCAGCAACACTAGCTTCAGCATCTTCCACTTGTCTAGAAAGTCATCTTCTTCAAGAAATTCCTACAGCATCGTCCTGAACATGTCCATGGGTCTTTCCATTGCTCAGTCGGTAACGGCGCGGCTACAAAGCAACACCATGCAACGACCACCGATTCCCGGTCTGGTCTACACATTTCTCGTACACTCTCCTATTCATCTTCTCGATCACCTTCGGACTGCAAAAAGTGGCGTCGATTTTTTCCGGATTGAGCCTATGATGCCTTCCTTGGACAAGCTAACTTCTTGCTTTGCCTAAGCTACCAGTAGGTTTCACCTTCTTGTATTGGTGAATATGCTCCCACATGCATTGACGAACATGGGTTAGACAAAATGATCGGGACAGGCAAATTTTTGATCAACTTCGTAATGCTCTAACTTCATAAAATATTATCCGATTTAATTTCGACAAAAAGCATTCGAATGGAAAACTAAAGTTGTTTTATATCTCATAATATACATAATTGGCCATGGCCCCGGATACCGGAGCTGTTCCAGGTTTTCAGAGAGGTTATCTCACAAGTTGAATTTGTGATGAGATTTTGATTTTTCATGATTTTTCATAAATATTATATTGACAAACATCAGAAGGCCATTTGATACAATGACCACTCTCGCAACCACCGGAACGTCCCCGGGGGAACCTGTAGCCATTTAGGATTTTACTGCAAAACATGCCGTGATAGAGATAGAGCTGCAATCTTCATGATTTTTCAGGACTTTGATTTTGATAGACTTGACCATTGGACACATTGGCTACTCCTAGAACATTTTTAGGGGAACCTGTAGTAAAAATCATTTAAAATTTTACCACAAAATATGGACTATAAGACTCACTGTCTAGTCTGATTCAGTTTTCTGGTCCTGGTTCCTCTGAGGATCAATTCATTTAGCTTTGGTTCGGACGAGCAAGCAATAATTCGATTGTGCCTTAACAGTAGCTGTGAAACGTCGCAATGATTGAGGTTTATTTGGGTGATCTTTAGCAATGTGACCCTCCTCACTGCATTTTCTAAACAAATTAGATCTGAAACAACCTTTTTTAGTTCCTTGCCTGATGAACAAAGCGCATGCACATAAAGCACCTTTCTATTTTCAATCCTTATTTACTCACTCTTAGTTTTCTTCCCCCTGGAACCAAAGGACTGTGCTAATGCACTTCTTTTCAGATCTCAGCAATGATCAGAACTAACCTTTTTTTGCTAGTAGCCGTTATGTGTACTATTTTTTGGACATGTTTTGAAAATGTATCCAAGCATACTGAACACCATGTAGAGCAGCGATTTTGAATGTTCATCACAACATGGGTTACACGTGCTATTTGGAATGTTACGACGAGATATGTGAAACATTAGGGATATAATTTTGATAAATTCATTATAGTTCACTAGAAATGAGAAGAATAATTGGTATTTTTTTCCATTTAATTCCAACTACCTTTATTGCCTATCTTGACAGATACGCGTATTTCGTCTACAATGTGCAGACTTCTTCAGGTGTCGTGTACACTGAAGTTTTTTTTCCGCGGCTTCTCCGCAGTTTTTACGTGTTTTTTTACGCGGTCCGCGTAAAAAACCGCGTTATTTAAAAAAAACCACGTAAAAACCGCTTTCTTTAAAAAAACGACGTAAAAAAAACGCGTTATTTCACAAAACGACGTAAAAAAATCAAGGAAATAAAAATTATATTTCATATTCATATTGGTCATAACAATGTAATGGTGGTGGAAAAACATGGTTCCAGTAACATTGACCACCGGGAACCTGCTACAAATGGATAGAGGTTGTAATTCATTGTGTGAGCAAAACAGTACAGAGTAGTTATAGAGAGTTTTCGTCTTGGGCAAAATTTCTCGGTGTGGCATTCGTCGTTTTTTGACATTATCATATTAGTTCCACATCATGCCGTAGAGCTAGCGCTGTAGTCTATCTTTTCTAAATGAAGCGCTAGAGATTTACCGTCTTGGGCAAAGTTTCTCAGTGTGTCATTCGTCGTATTATCATATCTGTTCCAAATCATGCCGCAGAGATGGCACTGTAGTCTATCTTTTCCAAATGAGGCGCTAGAGAAATGCTGTCTTAGGGTAACTTTTTCAGTATGTCATTCGTCGTCTTTGAACATTATCATATTAGTTCTACATCACGCCGCATAGATGACACTGCAGTCTATCTTTTCTTAAATAAACGCTAGAGAGTTTCCGTTTTTGGCAAAGTTTCTCATTATGTAATTTGTAGTATTTTAATATTATCATATTAATTCCAAATTACGCTGCATAGATGGCGCTGCAGTACACTGAAGTATTTTTCCACTACAATAGTGGTACCGCATAAAAAAACCTGCCTTAAAAAACTCATAAAATTATCGCGTTATTTTAAAAAACGACGTTGAAGTAAAAAAAATAAAAATTCATTTTGATTCGCAGTACATATGAAGTAACCCATATTGCCAGAGCTTCCTTCTAAAAATGTTTATGGCCAATCGAAGCCATACGGGAACCTGTTTCGGAATGACCACTCCTAGGACAAATCATAAGATGGTCACAAAACGTTGAGAAATATCCTACTGAAAAAAAAAGTCATGAATTTTGATACTCATATTGCCAGTGCTTCCTTCTGAATATGTTTATGGCCACTTGAAGCCTCACATGAACCTGTTCCGAAATAAACATTCCAGGAACAAATAATCAAATGGACTTCAAACGTTGACAAATATCCTACTGAAGAAATTTAATGAATTTTGATATTGCCAGAGTTTCTTTCTGATATTTTTCTGGCCACTCAAAGCCCCACGGGAACCTGTTCCGGAATTATCAGTCCGGGGATAAATCATCAAATGGTCACAAATCGTTGACAAACATCCTACTGAAGAAATTTCACAAATTTTGATACCCATATTGTCAGGGTTTACTCCAGAAAATGTTTTTGACCACCCCAGGCCTCACGGGAACCTGTTTCAGAATGACCGGTTCAGGGACAAACGGTCACTCCAAGGCAAACTTGTCTGGTGAACTCAGGATTACAAGGAACAAACGCTTGAGAAAATTTCAAGCAGTTCGATGCACATATTGTTATGGTTCCATTGAAAAATGCCTATAACCAGCCACGGATCCTTGGGGAACCTCCTCCGGACTGGCCACTTGAAGTATCAGACATCCGATGGACCCAAAACAAGAAAAGTCAAGCTGCTGAAGAAATTTTAAGAAGTTTGATACCCATATTGCTGGATTTCTACCAAAATCCACGATCAGTATCATTACATAAGGACATGCCCGTGAAAATCCGGATTTTCTAAAATTCAGAGTGTTCGAAATGGTTAATTGTGAAAATAACTTGATAGAAGAGGAAATTTTTAATCCAAGGAGTCCAAATCGGTTGAAATCGGTTGAAAATTGCCGGAGATGTAGGCATTTAGTTTTGTGGATACCCGGGTACCTTATCGGCCTGTTAAGGGGAAAAAAATTTGGAATCCCTCCCCCATTCCTTCTTGCTCGAAAATGCTGTTTACCCCTGCAATCAAATTTGACCGTCATTCTCTTGGATCTGGCAGAGTTTCAACTTCCTACGATTAAAAATCATTGAAATATCGCGAATCTAAAAAGGTACCCGGGTACCCTGTCGGACACTCAACGGTTAAACAACATTTCAACCTCATGTGCTTGAAAACCTGATAAAGGGTGTCCACGATGAAATTGCCACACACAAAATTGATTCGCAAAATTCGAGTTTTCATCCGATTGCCATCAAATTTTCAGGGATTGAGAAATAACTAATAAACTTCATTTTAACATTTTACTCGTATTTTATTTACAGTCCATACGCAAATGCCCGCACCTTGGCCTTAACCCCGGCCATAAGATTCTGCACAACCTGTGAATCAACCGTTTTTTGTATGTAAACCCATACTTTGTTCAGTTCCTCGACTGTCTTCACTACCTTAGGTCGTTTAAGAAGGTGCTGCTTCATAATTGCCCAGTACTTCTCGATGGGGCGGAGCTCCGGAGTGTTGGGAGGGTTGAACATTTTCGGCACGAAATTGACCTTATTGTCCGCATACCACTTCAGCACGTCCTTGGAGTAGTGGCATGAGGCCAAATCCGGCCAGAAGATTGTTGGGACGTTGTGGGCCTTCATGAGAGGAAGCAGCCGCATCTGGAGGCACTCTTTTATGTACACCTGTCCGTTCATCGTGTCCTGGGTCACGAAAGGTGCACTCCGCTTCCCGCACGTGCAGATGGCTTGCCAAACCAGGAATTTCTTCGCAAATTTGGACATCTTCTGAGTGCGGACATGCTCCGGAACGCTGAACTTATCCTTGGCCGTGAAAAACAGGTTGCCGGGGATCTGTTTGAAGTCGGCCTTCACATATGTTTCGTCGTCCATGATGCAGCATTCAACATTCGTCAGCATGTTGAGGTGCAACTTCCTGGCACGGGTTTTGGCGGACTTGTTCTGCTTCTCGTCGCGATTAAGGGCCTTTTGTACCTTGAACGTTCGAAGCCCAGCCTTAGTTTTGGCCTTCTGGACAAAACTTCGGCTTAGGTGCAGCTTCTTAGCCACATCCCGAACAGAGGCGTTCGGATTTCGGTTGAAGGCCCCAACTACGCGGTTGTGATTTTTGGTGTTATACGGAATACTTTTTCCTTCACTTCTGGGCTTCCGATCGGTGGTCAACCGTTCCTCGAACCGCTTAATCACTCGCGACACCGTGGAATTCGCGATTCCCAACGTTTTAGCGATGGAACGATGCGAGAGATCCTTGTTCTCGTGATGAATGCGCAAGATTTTATCACGCACGAGCTGTTCTTTCGACTCCATTTCCGCGAGTTTTGATCACAGGACTTTAAAACTTGCAGGATGTAAATAATGCACTATGAACTAAATCCACCCAACGGTTAAAAAGTTAGAGCAATTTCATAGTGTGGCAATTTCATCGTGGACACCCTTTAAGAAAAAAATTGCCTAGGACAAGGACAAACAAGGAAATTAATGTGAATGATGAGCAATGATTCTTTGATAAAGAAAATGACTAACGTGAACACTGTTACTAATACAAACTACTAGGGAAAGTCTATTCTATTTCTCAGAATGGTGTTTCCTAAGTGGGCCTTCCGCGTCCTATCTGTAATATACATGCTTGTTATACTCGTCAGCCATGGTCAGCTTGAGATATCACCACCTCTCTGCGTTGGCATTTCCTCCAAATACCGTGCTACATAACTAGATTCAAGCGCCCGCCCAAGCCAGATCCAAAGCCGGTATGGAATTAAAACTCAAAATTTCGTTTGATTTTTTACAAAGACAGCAAACAATTTTTGTGGAATTTAAAAAAAAAGTACATATAATAAACTGTACATAACATTTTTTCTTGTTCTAAACAGTATTGTTCAGAGGCTAAATTGGGAAATGTACCATCAACACCAACAATCAAATTTTTTTTACGTCTATTGTGTTTTGACTGTTTTTTTTTTTGAAATAACGGACCGCGTAAAAAAAACGCGTAGTAAAATATATTTTCCAAATGAAGGTTTAGAGAGTTGCCGTTCTCAGTAAAGTTGTTAAGAATGTAAAATATAGTCACTTGATATTATCAGATTAGTTCCAAATTGTGCCGCAAATATGGCGCCACAATCTTAACTGCCAAATCGTACTCTAGGAAGGTGCTGTCTTTAGCAAAGATGTTAATCTATATATATAAAAATGAAATGCTGTCCGTTCGTGACAGCATAACTCACGAACGACTCAATGAATTTTCTTGATTTCTTTTTTGTTTGGTTTGTTTTGGTTCCCAACAGGTTTATATAAAGAAAAAGTCTATGAAATGAGAAAAACTCATAAAAACCAAATTGACATTCTGTATGGGAATATCCAAGACAGCAAGACCGTCTTTCGATTTGTAAGGAGGAACCGTTGGAAACTATTATAATGGCGTCGTTATTAACAAAAACAAAAGAACGAGAGAAGAGAGAATCTCTGATTGACCTTTTGAAAAGATACACAAAAAATGATAATACAATATAGTCGATTATTTCGCAATTTTTTACGGGGTTTTCGGAATTTGAAGTTGTTTGTGGAAAAAAATACGCGGTTTTCGTTATTCATGTGAGTAGATACCGTTCGCTTAAATTTGATCAAAAATGTGTCTAAACCAAGCTTTTATCGCATTTTACGAAGTTTACGTGAATTACGGGTGTTTACGTGGATTCAGGGATTTACTCGGTTTTTTTAAAAAACGGTGTTTTTTAACAGCGCATTCATCTCTGTGTAAAAATTAACCTCAGTATAAACGATTTATAGCGTGTAGATGCACGTATAAACTGAAACGTTAGTATTGGTGACACCTCGCAGAGAGATGTAAATTCTCGATCAACAATATAATACGGCCTATCAACATTTGTAAACAAACATTTCTGAGCCCTTTTTCTCTTGAACCACAGGTCACCCACGCAAACCAATACCATAATCATGTAGGGTAAAATTTACCCTACACGATGATATTATAGGTTTGCGTGTGTAGCTAATGGCTTGCGTGAAAATAGGCTCAGAAGCGTATGTTTACAAACGTTGAAAGGCCCTATTCTAATATTGGTTAAGAATTGGAGTGAAGGTCAATGGAAAGCTAAGGTATTAGTTTATGTCTTCTGTGTTGAACTGCCACATGTTTAATTACATTTGTCCTTGCATTAAATAGTATCGTTCGCTGTATGATTAATAGGGCATCAGGAAGATGAAAACAACGAAATTACTAGAAATTAAAAAGATACTAATTAAGTTGTGATTTCAGTTAATTTCAATTAGTATTGTTGTAAAATGCCTCCAACTAGACGGAATAATATCGATCGTGGCAGCCGCATGGCTGCTAGCTTAGCAAATTCTCGAATGAGACAAAGCGACCATCAGCGTGCCAATCAAACTGAATTGGATCGACAACGGATTTCATGGGCTCGAATGATGTTGAGTGAAGAAGAAACACCAGCTCAAAATACAAGCGATAAAATTTGAAAGAAGCATAATCGGAAAGCCTCAGAAAGATCAGGTGACAATCTCGCCCAACATAACCTTTTAAATTGATTTCGAAGGCAAGCCTACATTCCAAAAAATCTTCAACGTGCTGCCTTTAGTTGTTTACAATGCGAATATATCAGTCGCCATTGAATCAATGAGTGTAGTTTGTTCTCATTGTTATGCATTAAGTTCCCAAATGAAACACCAGAGCCTTTGCGCTCATTGATGTTTGGATCAGGACGTGGTTCTAAACATTTTCTGCAGAACATCCAGAGTTATAATGGTTGTTTTAAAATGATTTCGTTTGGCGCAACGCACATAACAATATATAAAACTTTTCTTGGACATAGTTTAAAAATTAGTAAATTATAAAATTGTGAAACCGTCTACGTTACAGGTCAAATTTACCAAAACGCGAGTTCAATATTGCCACCGACGGACACAGCCCATAAATTTCTATAGATTTATATCATGGGAGATTCACTTCAGCAACATTATTCCACCATGATGCGGGACATTGTACAACAATAAAAAGCGATGCTTCATGAGTCCAATGGATTGATTCAAATATTCAAGACAACTCTAGATCTACAATTTTCCAATAAGAAATTAAAGTGTGAGCAGGACAACGTCTGCCGGGTTAGCTAGTTGTATATAATAAAGGCATTCAAAATAATCACGTTAGATCCAGATCGTACCTCAGAGATGGCGCTGCCATATTTGCGGCATAATTTAGAACTAATATGACAATGTCAAAAGACGACGAATGACATACCGAGAAATGTTGCCACGAGCGGTAACTCTCTAGCACTTCATTTGGAAAAGATAATCTGCATCGCCATCTCTACAGTATACATAATGTGGAACTAATATAACAAAGTCAAACGACGACAAACAACATACTGAGAAATTTAGTCTAAGACCATTTCTAAAGCGTTTAATTTAGAAAAGATAGACTGCAGCGCCATCTCTGCGGCATGATGTGGAACTAATATGATAATGTCAAAAAACGACGAATGACACACCGAGAAATTTTGCCCAAGACGAAAACTCTTTATAACTACTCTGGACTGTTTTGCTCACACATTGAATTAACAACCTCTATCCATTTGTAGCAGATTCCCGGTGGCAATTGTTACTGGAACCATGTTTTTCCACCACCAATACATTTTTATGACCATATTCTTTCAATATTAATATTAAATATTATTTTTATTTCCTTGACTTTTTTTACGTCGTTTTTTGAAGTAACGTGGTTTTTTTTACGCAGTACCATTACCGTCGCAAAACAAAATTTAGTGTACTAATATCTCGACTAAAAATACACGAAACTGAAGAAGTCTGCACATTGTAGGCGAAATACGCGTATCTGTCAAAATTAATTATGAAGGTAGTTGGAATTAAATGGAAAATACTAATTTTTCTTCTCATTTCTAGGTATAGGTATTCCACTAAACTGCTCAAACTTTCTAGGATTCATTATAGTTGTTTGTAATCATATCCCAAACAGACGAATAACTTGTTTTGTCTCACTTTCAGGTGAATTAATAACCAATTTGTTCACATCAAATCAAATCGAGCGTTTTCAGATTTACTGGTACGTTTCTGTACAAACTGCATAATTAATTTCATAAAAATCACAGTGACCGTTGACTCTATCACATCATGACACTACTCTTTATTTGTTAGCAACAGCCGCACGTGGGGCACTTGGATAATAGAGACTATCGCCGCGGAAGAAAACAAGGGAAACACCATAAACAGTCACAGTCAATATTTTCCAACTGCGATAGCCACTAATCCCAAGCACCCCCAAGCCCGAAAGTCATGGTCACCAACCAAAGCCTGAGTCTGACAGGGGTTAGAAGGAAGAAGAAAGTTGCAGACGCTTGCTTCTTCCTCGTAGATAAGGCCAACCCGATGTTTGCTTTCTTAGTGTTGTTTTTAGTGATTGAGAGAATAGTGGTTGTATAGCTTTAAAACGACAAGAAGGCGGGAATTTCTTTTTTGGGTAACAAAGAACACAAGTAATATATTCTCCCCCTGGTTCAAGATCTGATCACGACTATTATAAACATACAATACTGAACATCAAATTCTTCCTAACAATTGAGTCCAACAAGACATCATCACCGCGCTATCCTCCGATGGTGTTAACTGCAGTTACCATGGAAAATTCCCAGGCATTCACGCGACTGTACATCTCTATCACCCATGCACATGCCGAACAAGCCCCCCCTCATAACAGCGGGAGAGTAAAGTTTAAATTATTATGATAATTAATAGATAAAGATAAGAGGAGCGAGGAACTAATTTTTGCGACTGTCGTCGTCGTTGTCGTATGGCTCTCGTAAGCCCACCCTACAATTTCTGAGCTTGGCCTCCCTTCCGCCGGTTCTGCTATCCCCAACGTCCTTGAAATATCATCAAACTATCTCTACAGTCAACTCACGTACATGATGTTTTCCTGTCTCTAGGCTGGATCCCGTTCAAACCGTACTATCCGTACCGATGTCTGTTTGTCTGTCCACCCGTTGGTGGAGGAATGAGCAATACTCGCTCAACTGTATTCCGTGCATCCACTGCGTACCTACATACATATGAAACTAGGTATACTTATGGACATGTGCGCGATGCGGTTTCTCAGTTTTCCATAAAAGCGATAGAGTCGTGGTGATAGAATTTAATTAAGTTTTCCGCCAGTCTTCGTAAACATCAGCACCGGGAAAGAGATCCGTGGCAGACCGTGTTCCTTTTTGTGTGATTCCGAGTCATTTCCACCATTTGCTGCCTGTTGCAAGCGCGGGAGGACGCGTTATCTGCGGTGAAGAATTTCAATAAAAAACTTTTTGTCTCACTCGCAGAAAGCGGGCAACGCGTTCGAAGTGGTTGGAATAAGCTCGAAAATGTCGGTTAAATTGTTCTCTCTTGTGGTGACGATCCTAGCAGTGGCAGCCTTCGCCGTGTCGACTGTCAAGGTAAGTTATGGAAGGCCCATTCTGGTGGCGTTGCTTGGTTGAATGTTTTTGCTGGATTTATTTGGGACAAGCTCAGACTCAGAAACACTTTTGCGGTTAATTCTGGACCGTTTTGACAAAACAATCAATTCCACCTTTTCATTTCAGGCGCAATCATCCGAAACAGCAGCAGCAGCAGGGCCAACTTTTGAACAATTGGTAGAGCAACGGGTAGCTTCCACATTGCAGGTCGTCAGTGTGCTTGCAGCCAAATCTAGCGCTCCCCAATCCGTGAAGGATGCTGTTCTTGCTCAAGCCCACCATGACCTAACGGCTTGTGCTGAACAAGCTGTCGTAGATAGACTTCCCGGCCCGTTTTATGCCTGCTCCGGTAGAGTAATCAGCAATGCCAGCACTGCGCTAAGTACTGTTGCCTCGTCAGGTGCGAGTGCGGTGAACTAAGTGAACATTTCTCTGTGTGCCTTGTATTTTGGATGGTGATATTTTGGAATACATTCGGATGAGTTTATGACATTGTTCCAAGGATCTGTTATTCCGAAAAACCAATTGCCTCTGTGATTAAGTGAATCAAAATGGCCGTGTATTCATTACTAGCTTGGTCTACTTCAACGGTAACAGGAGAGTTTTTACAAAATTTCAAATTTAACTAGTTGATTAAAATGAAGGAACTAATCGAATTTATCACATATTTTGCAAAATTACTACTTTTCTAGTACAATATTTATGAATGTTATAATTTATTTATGTCAGGAAATGTTTATGCCCATACGAGGGCTGTATGATAAGTACCCGTGTTTCACGACTGATGACATCATGTGTATGGCATCATTTAACGCCATCTTCTAAACAATTCCTTTCAAATTTTCAGACAGATCTAGTAAATTGGTTTTATTAGCTGTTGAAAGTGGTTAAGTTCGCTTTTCTTTGCAATCTCAGAGAAAGTGCAATATCGATCAGTGATTCGTTTTTTATCTCGATGGAAAGACGCCTTAGGACATCAAAGTTAAGTTAAATACCATTTACAAGGACCATGCACCTTTGATGACTACCATCGTGGCGTGGCCGAACATCAGTTTTTGATGAAGAGCGCCCAGGCCGTCCGATTTAGGTGACTACGGAGGTAAGGTCTGTATCCGCAATAATCCGGACACCTCAAAACATGAATAAAACATAAATATCACATTATATTTCCATCGTAGTTGTTTATTTCAGATTCTTGGGATGTGTTTTAACAATTCGTGACGACAAAACATAGTTATTCGGTATTTGCATAACATTTTCGAACTTTGCGCTTAACTCCGTCCATTAGGGTTTGTACAGACTCTTCAGAAATCGTAGAAGCCGTCTTTGTCCATATTTGCTGGAAGTGTTTGACGTCTTTGATTCCTTGCTTCTTTCCAGAAAGCTTCCACTTCATCAGAGCCCAATATCTCTCGATTGGTCGTACTTGATTTGCTTGGTACCACTTGATTTGCTTGGTTCCAATCCATCACAGTTTTAGCATAGTGGCATGATGCCAAATCGGGCCAGAACAAAGTTTTTTTCTTTGTGACTTTTGATGAAGGGTAGCAATCGCTTCTGCAGACACTCTTTCTGATAGATCTCCTTGTTGATTGTGCCTGTAGTGACGAAAGATTTACTCTTCTTGCCACACGTGCAAATTGCTTGCCACACAAGGTATTTTTGGGAAATATCGATTCCTTTTTCGTTCTGAAATGCTCAACTATAGCATTTCTGGCCATAATATAATAAAAAGTCAGCCCTGGAAGCTGCTTGAAATCCTCCAGGACATAAGTTTCATCGTCCATAACAACGCATGAAAACTTCGTCAAATATTCGCAGTACAAACGTCGAGCCCGTGATTTTGCTGCCAAATTCTGTTTGTCGTTGCGATTTGGAACTGTTTTTACTTTATTCGACATAAGTCCCAAACGTTGTTTTGATTTTTGGACATAACCAGGCGACATCCCTATTTTACAAGCTACCGTTCAAATAGAGAGATTTGACAGAATAAGCGCGTTCAATGTTTTTGTCACTTCTCGGTTTCCTTTCCACCGTCAAACGTCACGAAAATGATTTGAGCACATCGTGAACAGTGGATTTAGGCAAATCCAATGTGTTTGCAAGATCCCGTATTGAAAAGTCAGGATTTGCCGTACGCCCGTACAAAATTCCCTCACGTACTTGTTTTTTTGTTCGTCCCTATCTTGAATACTAAACATGAAATGTAAACATCAATCATAGTCTTTTTCATCATAGACTCTCAGCTATATTATAGTGAAATTTTTCATTCCTAGGTGCAATATTTCAAAAGTTACAATGATTTGAAGGTGTCCGGACTATTGCGGATAAAGACCTTAGTGGGTGCCGCGTTTGCTCACCGAAGAGCAAACATGGAACCGCATGCCAATTTCAGCGCAATTCGAAAGAGTTTCTATGGCTATTTTGTGACTGTTGACAAATTATGAATCCATCACTACACGCCTGAAATGAAATAACCGTCAAAACTGTGGACTTCACTCGGCGAACCTGCTCCAAGGAAGGCAAAAACGGTTCCAGCTAGCTTCATTTGCCTGGAACTCATCCATCTCTCCAGAATGCCAATGTGTAGTGAGGCTGATAACTCGACCTCTTCGATAGATTCACCACATATCTTCAGGGTGATGTCGTCCGCGAACCCGACTATCTTCACCCCGTTTGGGAACTCAATCCGTAGTACCTCATCGTACATCGTGTGGGACGCCTGCGGTGATCTGGACTCGTTTCTGGCCTGCTTCTGAGTTGTATACCAGTATAAGATTTTGGAAGTAACTTCCGAGAATCTTGTACAGGTACCCAGCAGCGATAGCAACCCAACTGGCGCTTTTGAACGCATTTCTCACGTCAAGGATGACCACTTCACAGTAGCGTACTCCTCGTCTCTTTCGCTGGATTGCCCCCTCAGCCAGAATGTCATCCACCGTCGACTTCCCTTTACGGAAGCCAAACTGGTTGTTAGACAGACCACCTATACCCTCCGTGTATGTTGTCACTCTGTTGAGGGTTACCCTCTCGAGCACCTTACCCGCTGTATCCAATAGACATATAGGCCTATTTGCCGATGGATCTCCTGATGGATTCCCTGTCTTTGGTAGCAACACAAGGGTCTGAATTTTCCAGGCGTCCGGGAAGACGCCCTCGTCCAGACACTTTTGCATCACTACCCTGAACATTTCGGGATCCAGCAAGATAGCCGTCTTTATGGCCAGGTTCGGAATACCATCCGGTCCCGGGACTTTGTTCACCTTTAGCGTCTTTGCTATCGCAATGAGTTGCTCGTTCGTCACCGTCGCCTCGTCGCCGGCAACTGTTGTGCCGTTGTCAATGCCCACATGGTCACGGGTGTTCTTCTAAGCCACCCACCCTTCCGTCGCTATGACAGCGTTAAGGTCTAGAATACTGGAACGCTGGTCATGGGACAAATCTACGGTGGCGGGGGGGCATGGAATCGGGTCGTGGTTCGAAAAGAGTCCCCAAACGATCACCTGCAGCAGCTCTGGTAATTGCTCGGTTGCAGCCGTCGATCCTCTAATTTTGGCCATGACTACCCGGCAGGCGTCATCTCACGGATTCGTATTGGCCTTCTGACACAGGCCCTCGAAGCAGGTTTGCTTGTTGGCCTTTCTCTCGGCGTCTGACCGCGCTCTTCTCATCCTCCGTCCTTGCGTGGAGGCATGTTCTTCGACTCCGTACACCAATTCACAGGTGATCTTCCATTCCTTGGTTTGACTTCCCTCGGCATGGTCACATCGCACGCTCGTGTAAGTGTCATAACGAGCCGTTCGCCGCAAGGTTCCTGCCCCTACCCTCATGGTTGCCGCTTTGGTACCGAGTGGCCCTTTCCGCAGACGTATTTCTTTGGCGGCTATCTCGACCTTGAACTGTTCCTTAAGTGCAGACCTTCTGTTGGTCAATGGGTACAGTAGCTTCAACCGAACGTTACACTTTGTGACAGTTTTGTCAACCTGTTCCCTGAAGATAAGCTTGCTGTCTATGGTAATGCCAAGATAGACAGCTGATTTGGCCCATTCCACCGTTGTGTTGTTTAGATTAATTTTACAATCCTCAGACGGAACAAGTTTGGGAGAGTTGAAGTGTGGGAAGAGGATAACCTGGGTCTTCGCCGCGTTGATACAGATCTTCCATTCTGTGAAGTATTCTGACAGACCATTCAGGTTTCGCTGTAGTTTCGCTGTTAGCGCTCATTTTACTGTACTATTGTGGACGACTTTGGTATCATCGGCGAACAACGACATAGATCCATTTTCAGGGAGCGGTGGTATGTCCGGGGCGAATAGGTTGAACAGAAGTGGACCAAGTATACTTTCCGGCAGAATACCGTCCGAGATCTCCGGTGCATTGGAAATTGCACCATGCAGCAAAACATTTAACGTCCTGTCCGACAAATAATTTTTTATTATCTTCATCACGAAGATGGGGAGATTGTATTGTTTTAGTTTGTATACCAGGCCATCATGCTACACATTATGTCAAGAAGTGCCATGGCAGATGATTTCGAAACAGACTTGTTCCGCCTGAAGATATTAATGAGTCGATTAAGTTCATGAATTGCTGAATGACCACATCGGAAGCCAAATTGTTGGAGCAAGATGTTATGCTTGTCGGCACATGAAAGAAGCCGACGGTAGATCGCTTTCTCAAACAGCTTGGATACTTCTGAGAGAACTCTGATTGGTCTATAGCTTTTGGAAGAGGAAAGATCTTTCCCAGGTTCCTGGATTGGGATGACTTTAGCTGAATTCCAACACGACTTCCAACATTGGTTGAAAATCAACACCAGATGAACGTAGAACTGGGGGCTCAATTGCTTGAGCTCCAAGTTCATAATGTTATCGAGACCTGGGGCCTTCACGTTCTTAGACGCTTTGGTATAGTTCAGCAATTCGTCAGCCGAGATCTCCAACTCCTCTGTGAAGTCGTTAAGGCTTATATGGATGTTAGTAATAAGAGCGCTAACGGCAGCTTCATGTGGACTGACGATGTTTTGTCCGAGATTATGGGAGCTGACGAAGTGTTGACCTATCTCAGCATCCTTCTCTGCAGGAGTTATCCAGCGATTCTTGGAGCCATTGTTGAGTAATGGGATCAACGTTGGAATGGGTCTTGGTTTGTTTTTTGATTTTTTTTTTGTCAACTTCCAGAACGGCTTAGCACAATCTGGGAGAGAACGAATCTTGTCGGCAAAATTGTTATTCTTAAGGTCCACCATGTTGGCCTTAATAATTTTCGTCACTCGATTACAGTGACTTTTAAGCGTTGTTATTCGCTGGTATTGCCTTCGGATGACGTTGCGCAATTGTATCAGTTTTTTAGTTGGTCTATCAATGGGTACAGAGTTGCTCACCTGATCTATCACTGGGGCTTGTTGCTCCCGGGCCTGGGAGATCGCTTGCCGTTTCATGTCATCAACCGAATCAAGGTGCATGTCAAAATCGATGCTGTCATCAATGTGTTATCGGAATCTCTCCCAACTGGCGTGATGGTAGTTCCGTCTGGTGATTTTATGTCGGTTGACGGAAGAGCCAACTTCGGCCACCACCGGATAGTGGTCCGAGCTGAGTTCCTGGTGTACTACCGACTGGGCGATGTTGTTCCCCATGTTGGTGAGGAAGATGTCGATTGCCGAATGGACCTCGGATCTGCTCAACCGGGTGGAAGTATCCGGGCCGAGAACGGTGTAAAGGCCCTGTTCCAGGGCTTCCTACAGAATTATTCCGTTTATGTTTCGGCGGGTGTTTCCCCAGATTTCGTGTTTTGCATTTAGGTCGCCGGCGATGATAAATTGCCCCTGCCTCCGAGTAAGCTTGCGAATGTTGTTCCGTTGGACCGTTATTGTTCCGTTGGTGGTACTGGCTTGCTTCGGACAATAGGCCGCAATGATGGTGATAGGGTCGACAGTAGATTCTACCTCAAATCCGGTGGATTCAATAAACTGCAGTTGGAAGCTCGGAAGCAGATGGCAGTTGATGTTGTAGCGCACGGCGATCGCGACTCTTCCTCCATCAGAGCCGCAACGATGAAGTCGCACAATAAGATAGCCAGCAATGAAGATGCTTAGTTCGAGCTTGGCGATATCAATGATTTTACCTTCTTTGAAACCTCCTGTAACGGGAGCACGGCGAATTGATTGCTCGCAAGTAGACGAGCGTTAGGATCCTCTGGACCGACGTCATCATGGCGCAGCCGCTTGGAGCTGCCCTTTTGCGGTAAGGATTTGGGAGCGGATGTCACCGTGGATTGATTTTGACGACCCATTTTCATGGCCAGGTGATAAATCGCGAACCGGATAAGCAATCGCGTTAATGCGGGCAAGGAGAAAGTACCGGGAAAAAAATTTATTACGAGAGAGCAAAAAACACGACCGTACGTGTCGCTTGTCCGAACTGAGTCATCAGTCCGCTATTAATATGGAGCAGCGCAAAAAATGTCTCGCTTATTTTCAAAACGTAAAAATTATGATTTAACTTAAGGTGTGTTTGGATTTGAATGGAGTTTCAAAACAGAGTCCAGAAAGCAGTTTGAGAAGCAAAACAATAGATATAGAATTCCTTAGGTCAACAAAAAAAATTGCCAACTTCACATGGAACTTAAATCCGTTTCAAATTTATTTTCATTATACTGATGGATATCAATGTCTTTAAAAATTTGTTATTTTATTGCAATACCTGTATAATGTCTGTAATATGTATGAAGTCTGCATGCATGATCAAATGTCTGTATGAATACAGACTAGTCTATATATCTGGTTTTTCCTGAGTAGAGACACTGAATTGCTAGCGAACATAAATGTAAAAAAACACGCTTACCTGAATCAACCCAAAATGATTGGAAACATTTAAATTGTCAGTTAGTTGGAAACGATAGCGTAACAATGACTATACATGGCACGAATCGCTTTCATTACCTTGGGAACCTTAACAAGCACGGGCTCAACAAATACTTACAAAAAAAAAAATATATACAGGCAAAGTTGTTGTTAGTCCCGTGAATCCGTGACTCAAATAAAAAGTGTTTCGATCAAAATTTGATAAACTTAAACTTGACGCATTTACTTTCATTGTGCATTAATAAAAATTACACACCCCTCATTTTGAAGATGTGTGCGTGTAGCGTGTAGCATCATGCCTCTATTTTGATTTTGAGATTATCACTTCAGTTATCACACTGTTGTCTAAGGAAGAGAAGGAACGCATCAAAGTTTTGCACGTGCATGGCGAAAATATAAACTACTCGCACGCCAAGCTGGCGAAATTGTTGAATGTGGCTAAATCAACTGTTACCAACGTATTGAAAGTGTTCGGTGAACACTCGGCAGCCAGGAAAGCTGGATTGGGGGGAAATCGAAAGCCGGAGGCCACAGCGACTGTTTCGAGTGGACCTAACCTTTCCGTACGAGATGTCACAAAGAAGCTGGGAGTGGCGCCTTTAACCGTGGATAGAGCTAAAAACGAGCTGGAATATCGACTTACAAGAAAGTGGTGACTCCAAATCGCGTCAATAAACAAAACACGTCGGCCGAAGCACGATCGCGGAAATGGTACACGACGATGCTGACGAAGTTTGACATAACGATGAAACTTATGTTAAGGCAGACTTTAAACAGCTTTTTTTTTTTACTTATTTATTTTCCGTCGGCCTATTTCCTCACATGGTGACAATCACCGAACTTTAAACAGCTTACTGGACAGGTATTTTATACGGCAACCGGACGGGGAAAGGTGGCAGATATTTTCAAGCACATTAAAAAAAGGCTTGAAGAGCAACGTTTACATTGCGACCGGAACCGTCAACCAGGAAATTTATCTGAGCGAGTGCCTACACAAACGTATGCATTCGAGAATGCATATATTCGAGGGTTTATATAATCGAGGTATACCTGTAAAATGCACTTAACAAACTTTCACGAGCACTATTTAGAACTTGGACGAACAAACTGCTTTTAATTTTTTGAGAAATCATGACATGCCCGTACACGTTTCGGGTGTGTTCTCCAATGAAAACTTAACCATTCCTTCTAAGCATATGTTCATTCTCATCCCTGCGGTAAAACATTCCCTGTGACATGTAACATCACTGTTAGTTCCCATAATATGCTCCGTTTAATGAAAGCACGAACAAATTTGACATTCTTTGTTTCATGACCACTGGACAAAACAATGGGGGACTTTATGCAGCGGAAACTTTTCTAGCGATGAGCCAGCTGGTTCGTACGTAAAATAAAACCGAAGTACACGTGAAATTGCAAATGTTACCACACTTGGTACGTGTTTCCGAGGAGGTTTTTGTCATTATTGGAGGGTCATGGTAATAGTTTAACTATGATGGTCTGAACATTCGCTAGTGGGAACTGCTTCTGTTCCGGTGTGCCCGTGCTCCAATAGAACTCTTTTGTTGAACTTGCCCCATTTTCATTTTCCACCTCACTGAGCTGCACATACAGGTTTTATTTGATCGAACAAATATCTCATCAACTCGAAATGAAATCAGCATTTCCAAGCGCCCCACATAAATGATAAATTATAGAATAACATCCTCTACGTAAAACATTAATTACATTATTAACACTTAAGCTCCCGCTTCATTTTCCATGACGCAAGTGTAGTGCTTACGATGGAAGTACTCTAAGGGGTTCGGAGTGGGAAGGAACCGATACTACTTCTTGATGTTTTACTAGCTGCAGCAGACGCCTTTCCCTCATCCAGTGTCAAACCTGCAGCTGATAAAGATTTATGGGAGATATGGAATTGTTTGCATCCCGAAATGACAGCACATCTGTGAGTTCTTCAAGAACGTATGAGCTTTTCGGAAAATGGGGCTTATCATATCCTTTCCCTAACTCAAGCCAACAGCAGATGCTGCTGTCGGTTCTATGCTTGCGTCTGTCCTTACCGATATGTGTCCCTATATACGTTCTTACAAATATCCACAGTGTTGCACTGTGCAGCAAAGCAATAATGGCGCACTGGTTGGAGAAGACACATCCAACATTTATCTGCGTTATTAGCTCATATGTTGATGCCACGAAACAGTGCTGCCGTAACGAACTGGGATTGGTGTTGGGAAAAAGTCTAACATTGTATTTACGGTGAAAACCTGGAATAAAAAGCTTTCCCCACTGAACCGTTAAGGTTGAAATTACTTTGCAGTATTTTCGGAAATTTCAAGAGCAGTTTTTGCCAACGTATCATTTCCGATCGCTAAAAGCTCGAATTTGTTTGTTCCCTTTTTCAATTACATTCAAAACGACGCAAGATTTTTGCAATCGAAATTGATGCGTGGCCTAAAACTGATTTTAACTTTTTCGAAAATGCACAGAAGTAAGTTGAACCCTAAACGAAACGGAACGGAAAAATCGCATTTGGCAACAGATTTGACAATCGAGCGTAAAAGCTTCATGAGCCATTAATCATTTCGGAAGACATGGGATATGGTGAAATGGAAGAACGCATATGCATCTAAACCTAGTGAGAGGAAAGCCGAACTTCTGCACACGTCGTAATCCACAAAAACTTCCCCCCGATTGCCAGTCCGGGACGGAAGGGGTTTGGGGGTGTGCAGTATGACTGTCTGTCAAAACTTTCGAAAGAGGAGAGAACACTCGATTTGCGAGGAGAAGATCTATCCACATACTTGCACGGAACTGGCAAGGCGTGTGTGTGAGTGAGTGTACGAACAGGCGGATGAAGTAAGACTAATTAAATTAAAACAATTACTCATAGTTTTCAAAGTTCCTAGGGGGTATGCGGGGATGAAAAGCGGTATGCATTTGTCAAGATGCAATTTGATGAGGGTGGTGATGACGACGCGATATAGCTTTGTAGGGTTATTGAATAGTTTCCTTGAGCGTTAACGACGAGAAGCTTTGGTTTAAGGATTAATATGCTCTAACAAAGAACAAATAATTGAAAATTAGGGGAATTTATATATCTCAAGCAAACTAAGCAGGGTTCGTCAATATACAGCCATTCCATAAAATACCGATATAGTGGGTCTCAGAATTTCGTGACAATTTATAGTTTTGTTCCTTATCTCAAAATATTAGACACCTATTTGTAATTTTTGTCATTAGGGTGACCAATGACCTAGGGTGGTTCAAAAATTGTTTCTTTCCGACAGTTTTCCGAAAATGATTTTTTCAAAAAATCATATCTTTTGAACCACTACGCTGATTTAAAATCTTGAAATACCAGATGAAAAATAATCGAACATTCTATAAAGAAAAATATGATAACATTGAAAAATTTGATTTTTGCATTAGAATACATTGATTGTATTTGATTTAAGTCTTTAGAAAATTCATAACAGTTTAGAATCCGAAATTGAAATAAGTGTAGATAATATGACAATGTTACAGTCTCCATAAATCAATGAAGACACCTGATAGTTTAGTCGCACCTGGCTCTGGTGTAAAAAACGAAAACCTGCTAACTTCAAAAATATATTTCAAAAACGAAGAAAAACAGTCTAAATTTCCGAGAAAAAATTTACATGCGCCCTCTGATCAGACACAATTTAAATCGCAAAATACAAATACATTAACTGTTTTTCAAAACAAAATTGCAATTGTTCAATGTCATCGTATTTTTCTTGCCTAAGAATGTTTAATTAACTTTTATTAAAGATATCAATATTTGAAATCAGCTTAGTGGTTCAAAAGTTATTATTTCTTAAAAAAAAAGTCATTTTCGGAAAAATTCGAAACATAGAAACATAGAAATGGTCACACCACAGAGAACAGACATCCAGGCCCGAACATTTTTTTTCCAATTTACTGTGTAAATTTTTAAGAGCAAACCGTTGAAACATCAGCGCTGCCTAGTTTAGGTTTCACTAAACTAAAATTGACAGACTATCAAATCTAGAGGCGTAAAAGTGGCGCCATCAATATACGATTTACCAAAACTAACGAAAAAGAGCTGTCATTTTAAAATAACAGTTGCAGATGGTTACACACGGAGGACACACCAGCTTGGATGTCTGTTCTCTGTGGTCACACTGATAAAAAAAAAAAACATAATAGAAAAACTACAAGGTACAGCCTCATCGGGTTGTTTGGAATTATGACGTAGGACTGCGCAACATAATTTAAGCCATTCAGATTGTGCAATGCAATATTCTTTGAATCATCCCTTACAGGCCTGAAATTTTCCAAGAGCTATTATACAAGCCATTTGATGTGTTCTGATTAAATTGGTGCTCAATAACATACAAAAGATTGAAAAAAGTAGGACATACATTTTTTAGAGATGTGCTAGGTCGGCCAAACTGTCCTGGAGTTCAGAACTTAAGATCTACAGTTTAAACAGTAGCTTTAGCCGCTATACAAAGTTACGCTATGTTTTCAATCATATTCAGTTTTGGTGAACTAGATCATCTCAAGATATCTCATTATATCTGTTTACCCTTCCAGAAGACTCCTTTAAACTGGTCAATTACGTATTGTTACTTTGTTTGGTCCAGAAAGCTACAGTAACAACTGTAAATTTAATGTTTTGAATTCCAAGATAGTTCGGATAACCTAGGATGTCTGTTGGCTTTTCAAGATATTCAATGAATATGTTTCAGCTTTGCAAAGCCCAAAAAGCTTTTATTGCAACTGTAGGTTCTATGTTCTATTCTCAACGATAATTTGGATGACCCAGAACATAAAAATATTGCCATTTTGCTATTATAACATTCTTTTACCTAAAAGCAACTGTTACAACGGTTAATCTTAAGTTCTGAACGCCAGGACAGTTTGGATGATTTAGAGAATCAGAAAGTTATATAATATTGACTGTTGTTCCAAAAGACTCATTGAATATGTTTGAATACATATAGTCTCCTTATAAAGCCCAAAAAGCTACTTCTACAGCTGTAGTTCCTATGTTCTGAGGTCAAGGACAGTTTGGAGGACCTCGATCATCCCAGTTTATCTCGAAATGTTTGTTTGAGTTCTAAAATATTCTCTGAATTTGGCATTATTTTGTATAGCCCAAAAAGCTATAGTTACTGCTGTAGATCTTAAGTTACGAACTCAAGAACAGTTTGTAGGACCTAGAACAAACTATCAAAACTATCAAATAATGACTATTGGCCTTCCAAAAGGTTCATTCAATATTTTTGAATATATGGCGTAACCCTAAAAGCTACTGTTTCAACTGTTCTGAAGTTCTGAAATCATGTGCATTTTGGATATCCTAGAACATTCCAGAGAAATACAAAAATATTCAATGTTTATCTCCAAAAATTTAATAATAAGTATGCATTTGTACCATTTTTAAAATAACGCTTTGTACTATTAACAAGGCATTTTATTTCTTCTTGAACATCTTCATATTCAGGATGTCCTAGGTCGTTAATTAGGCCTTGAATTCATAGGTTTTTATTTTTTATTTTTCAAAGATAGAAGAACCGATTTAGAACTTATATGCCGAAGACAGTGTACACATTTTCCTTTGGGGTCATATATGATCCCATATGCCTGAAGGGGTTCATATACTTTTTAAGACAAGGTTTAACATTTATGAATTTTTCAAAAACATGTGGCCCGAAACCAAAATTGTTTTCTATTGAATTTGATGCATATAATTCTTTCAAATCGATTGGTGTAAAATTGGTGTATGTCTGTCTGTCTGTATTTTTTTTTATTATTAACGTGTTGGTAAATCTATTTTATGAACTAACCCCTCCTTCCTTTTCGATATTCGAATTCGTCCATCGGGGGTGAGAGTGTCGGACTCGGACCAGAGAAAAAATCGACTAAATTCCATCTCGAGCCTCCATCCATTCCTCCGGCACTATCTGTTGACATTCCTTCCTAAGGGGAAGCATTTCCATTTGGCGCTCCGTTCCTGCATTCTTGCTTCTACTTTCACTCCGCTTGGCTTTGCTACTTCAGTATAACTCCTATTTGCCATTGCTCTCCTATCGTCGCCTTTTCTTTACTTCTCTTCATCTCTCCCTGACTCTCCTCAGCGCCGGAGGTGGTCCACCAGTTCCGGTGTTGGAAACGTCCGCACTGGTGGTGCCCCGACTACAAACGGATACCGCAGGGGAGCACAGTCTTCGTATGCGAGTTGTGGAGGTTGGGGATGACGTGGCCCTACATGCTCGAAACACTTCTTCGTTCTTCTTTAATTGCATGATGAATTGAGTGCTGAAGTTGGTCTGACGATTCCGGTTGGGCAATGACTTCCGTTTCATCGGCGCTCCGACGACCCGACGTCAAGCACATTGTCCTCTCTCTTTACGTCTGTTTCTCTACTATGACTGCAGCTCGGTTGGAATGCTTGTGACTCTTCTGTCGACAGTGTTTCTCATGCACATCCCGACACATTTTCTCAGCTATGGTGTCCACGCCCACATCCGGTATCTCCCTTCGAACAGCTGCAAATTTAGGGCATTCAAAAACACATGCTCCGGTGTTTTCTGTACGTGCTCGCAGTCCGGACAGAAGGGTAACGCAGCATGACCGAACAGATATTTCCGAAAACAGCCGTGACCAGACAGAAACTGCGGCAGATGAAAGTTTACCTCTCCATGCCGATGGGTCCACCTTCCGCTATCTGCGTTTTCCCACTCTTGCTGCCACTTAGCCAACGAGTCAGTTTGGACCGTCCTACTCACGTTAACGACGTTTCTCCACTGATAGCATTCGAAATCCTCGGCCAGGGTGTTGCAAATTGGAGTCATCCCGGCGATAACGCATACTGCCTCCGTCGAAATAGTTCTATAGGCTACTAGTGTAGTGTTTAGCTTCTACTTCGCTGCGTTTTCAATGCTGCAGCCCAGGTTGGGACTCCGTACCTTAAAATCGAGTTTACCAGTTATGATGGGCCAGCTCAAGTTTTGCTCCAGTCATCCATGTTTCGATGATTAACATCTCTACTTCTTCCAACGTCTCGGAGGACGGAACCTTGTGTCACTCCTGCTGTGACCATGACCGACTTCCACCCCAACTCCGTTTCATGTACCAGAGTTCTGTTCTGGAAATAGCTCCCAAGTATCCTGCACAAATAGTCAGGGACTCGCAGGGACTTGACGATGGCCTCCCAGTAAGCGCTATTGAAAGCGTTTTCACGTCGATCGCAACGACGACGCAGTACCGATTGCCGCGTCTCTTCTGTTTGGCTGCCCTTTCTGCGCTCGGAACGACTGTTCGGACTGCGCCCACCGTCGACATTCCTTTTGGGAATCCAAACTACCTTTTCAATAGACCGCTCTTCGTCATCGTCTTCGATCCTTTCCAGATGCTTGCCGAGTGTATCCAACAGTCAAATGGGTCTATACGACACTGAATTCCCTGGCTGTTTTCCCGGTTTCGGCAGCAGCGCCAACTTTTGGTCCTGCCATTCCGGGTAGCAACCTTCATCCAGACATTTCTGGAGAGCGGTTCTGAACATGTCTGGAAACGCCATGATCGTGGTTTTCAATGCAACTTTGGGTATTCCATCCGGACCGGGAGCTTTTCCCAACTTCAGACTCATTGGAATAGCCCGTAGCTCTTCATTTGAGATTTGAATCTCTCTGGCACGTGGTTTTTCTGCTTCGTCGTATGGTGTAGGTGGCCACTCCATTGCTTTGTGCTGCGGAAAAAGACCGTCAACGACTACCTTCAGTATAATCGGGCACGTTTCACTCGGTGTTGCCGAACCGTTGATCTTCGCCATCACTATCCGATAAGCGTTGCCCCAGGCATTAGCTTCTCGGCGAAGCTGTTTGAATCAGAGCGATTCACTAATCTTGATCTCTAGTTTGAAAGCTGTTCTAGCTACATGGAGCACAATCTTCCTCTGGCAATCCTGGCTCGGAGGCACTCAACACGGAGGGTACTTAGTGTCTCGTTCTTCCAATACACAGGACGCCGTGGGTTCTTAGGCTCTAATTTCCTCGGCATCGATGCATCGTACGCTTAGCGTTTCTGTTAGGTCCTCAGCTTCAAGATACGGCGTTCTAGTTTCTGCAAGAAGCGCTTCAACGAAGACGTCCTTGTCGAATTCCTTCGTTTTCTACTTCCTCTCGCAAGATCTCGACCTCCCCGACACCGTGGGGGTTTGCCGACCGATGCAATAGTGGATCGCTCGATTAGTTTTCAACTAGCAATAATCGCACCTCGGTTGTACCTCATTGATTACGATATCGTCACTGCGCAAAGTTAGTGGATCGCTCGATGATCGCTATGAGTGTACTTTTCGCTGACCCTCCAATTCATGTTTTCCAACAGCGGCGGACTGCAGAACGTAATGGTGGATTCCCGGCCATCTTTACGGAATGTACCGACAAGGCACAGTCTAACGTCCATCTTTGACAGAGCCTCCAGTACACCGTAACCCTTTGCGTAGGTCTGTCTGCTGCTCCATTCCACAGCCCAGGCGTTGAAGTCTCTTCGGATGATAACCGGCTGTCGTCCGACCAAAGTGTCAGTGAGCGCATCCAGCATCCGACTGTACTGTTTTTCTGTCCACATCGGAGGTGCGTTACAGCTACATACCGTTAATTTTGGCGATCACGAAACCTTCGAATGAGCTCTCAACTACTTCTTGGATGGGAATCTACCCATGACATGTATTGCCACCATACCTGCACTGTCCGCCACCCAGTTACCGTTGCCGTACACGATACGGCTCCGCAATAATTGCGACATCATCCTGCATTTCTGTTGTCGACTGCCACAACAGTTGCTGTGCAGTGTCGCAATGACTGAGGTTGACTTGCGTGAAATTCATCACTGCACCTCTCCATTTGCGTGGTAACCCGGAGAGCAATTCGCAGCGAGCCTACCAACCATCCAATTTTAATTTTACCGGTCTCTACCAATATGTTTGCAGCATCCATTGATAGTCGAATCGCCACCGTCTGTGAGCCTTTCAAACGCTTTCCGTATTCGGATTGTCGCACTGTTCGGGTAGTAAACCTCTCAGTTCTTCTACCGTTGTGATCTCGTCCAGGCACTCGCACTCGACCACTGCTTCTTGAGACAGAGCTCTCACGTTCACCGCGTAGCCCAAAGTTTTAGCAACGAGCTCACGGTAGGTAGAGCTCTTTCTCCAATTTGAAGAGCATCGCTTCTTTTTGAGTGCGTCTTGTCCTCACCACGTTCTCTCCCGACTTCTTCAGCTCCGGATCATTCTTCACTTTTTTGAGGAGTACAGCGTACGTTATTTTATCGCTAGCTTCAACTTTTGCTTTTTCTTCTTAGCCTGCTGGCTTTCCACGGTGCGCCAACCAGTATCTTTTCCATCCTCCTTCAGTTCGCTGGCGGACTCCTGCGCGTTCTTCTGTTTCTTAGGGTGTCTTCCTGATATCCCGGGGTGTCCCTTACTCTTTTCTCTGAGCGATTGCGGTGACTCTTCGGCTTCCATCAGAGCCTTTTCTGCGGATTCAAATCAAAAGCACCTTCTGTTCTCGTTCGGCAGCTGATACAGCAGAATTAATGCTTGTCACCGTCTGCTTGATCTTGGTGTGCGCGTTGTGCTTGTCCTTTACGAACTCATAAAAATTGTTCACCTTCTTTCGTACCTCCGCCAGGTTCGACTTTCCTAGTTGCGAGTCGTTCAGGGTAGTGTCACGGGCCCATCTCCCGTTGGTTACCTGGTGGTTCACTGTGAACCATGTCTCTGCTGGTACTGGCTGTGACTACTAGTGGCGTAACCAGCGATCTCGACAACTTACCACTCTTTGCAAATGCAATGGCATCCTCCTTCGTTCCGCTTACCTCTCCAATCACACTGGAATTTTCAAATGTTTCCATTCTTCTGGGCCCCCCTCCGGGCCGCTATCTTCACCCGCCAGTCTTGATATCTATGCCAGCAGGGAGGCCACTCAAGGGTTGGGATATCTTAAGATCGCAAATTGGAGTTTATTCCACTTTCATAAACTGAATTGTGATTACAAAATTGATTGCTGGCCACTTTTTCGAATGTTACGGATCATTTAGAGAGTCAATTAGTTCGCAGCAAGGATCTAAAATAGTTTTTTTTAACTCTTAATGTAATGCACAGGGTGCTGATTTTGAAAGCAATTCACAAAGTACGCAAAGATTATTCTTGCAATACTGCAGGGGAAGAAGGAAAATTCTGAAGTTCTGTCTCAAAATGTGATATGACTCGAAATTAACAAAATGTTTCAAGAATCTCTTTGCTCCAAATGAAAAGTATTGATAATAGCTAGAAATTGTCTAGCGTGAAATTTTAGTTTTTCCAGATTTTTTCCTGACAAATAACTTAAAGAATTATGATTTCGCCAAAAAATTTGTTTAGTTTTTATTTAGTTAAATATGCATTTAAAATTTTAATTGTTTCCATTGCAATACAAATTAACGACCGGGTCTTGTTGATGAATATTTGCCGGAAAGGATTCTGCCATTAAAAAAAAACTTCCATTAACATACAGCGCTCCGTGCTGATTCAGTCACGCCGATAAATACGTCATCCCATCAATAGAGCTCCGACATCAACTCGCTAGGTCACGCATCCCAATTATCCATCCATATCCCCCAATGTGTCGCTTCGATACGCTGCATATCTCAATGATGTCTGCGGCCAACATTGATTTAATTAGCAAATAATTACCAATGTGTGGTATTTATCTCCGATAGCGCACATAATGTCCACAATGTGACACATCAAGATGTTTCCGTTCACCGGGTCCAGTCATCATCATCATGTGGGTTAAAGTGGCTATCTGTCCAACCATTTGCCTGATGTCATTTCCGTTCAATTTAGCTTCTCGTTCCCAGTAGCAATAATAACGGCTCATAATAGTCACTTGACCACAAGACAACAGGGAGGAATGGTGGGAACAACGATTGCCGGACCCTTAACCAAGCTTTCTAGAGGGATCAGGATGACATGTCCTTTATTCCAATGACTCCGGTCAGCATCAACCGCACCCTTTCTCAAGTAGCTGATGATGCAAAACATACAACTCCAGCGGACATTCTCTCTCAGATCCCGTGATAGATGGATTTATTTGTGGAAAGTCACTTCTGTTTGCCGCCGGAAGACATCATCACTTTTGCACCATGCCCCATGACTGCCACGATGCAAAATAATCAATAAATTGAAGACACGTTCCATGTCCTTATCCCATTGATACTATGTGGCCATTTCCTCAGACATCTTATACACACTTTGATGAAGGAATCAATTTCAGGAAACAAGCCTCTATCGCTTCTCAGTGAGCATACCTCAGGGTTGATCGAATTCCACTTCATCATTATTTCCCCGACGGTTTGTAGGGAATCCAACAAGAAGCGAACAACCCGACGATGGAAGTTTTCACCGCCGGGGCTCATTCACGCTCGTCGCTTATTTCCGCAATCGGATATTGCTCTGCACACACCAGGCCGAATGTGCGTAGCGATGGGATCTTTGGCCGGAACTCGAGCATTATTAACATAATTTAGCATAAAACCTTGGAGGCATTATTTGGGCAATTATCGGGAGCCGTTACTAATATCTTATTGGAAATAGGTACTCGAAACCGATTGTTGTGGTGCGCTAGTATCGGGTGATGGGTTCTGGGAGAGTGAAATTGACGAGTTCTTGTGCTCAATTGTGTGTTGAAATATTAAATCTAGCTTAAAGAGCTTGGAAAGAACTTTTCGCTTTCCGACTACAATGGCAATATATTTAATGCCCGTCCGCTTTCTGTGTGTTATTCGTTGAAAAAATGTTATTGATAGTGTTATAATTTGCTAGCTAGACCTTCAAGCGGACTTGGGATGTTTGAGCCAAGCAAATGCGATGGGGCAATATGATTGCCGATCGCATTTGCTTTCTCCGCTGGGGCTAGCAGGATAGAATCGACAACCTTCAGATGAGGAACGGATTTGGGATTCGTCTTTAGGACTTTGGCTACCTTCCAGAATGGTCTCGAGCGATCTTCCAAATTTTGGATGACCCGTCCGAACCTCTCGTTCCGGAGCGAGTCCATTCTGGAAACAATCTGCTGGTTCAGATCGGCCACTTCTTGTTTCTTATCCAGATCACCTGTCCTCTGGAACTGGCGTCTACGAACATTTCATAAGCGGATGAAAAGTAGGGTGTAGGAATCAATGGCAACAAACTTACCCCTCACGGGAACTTGTCGGACGCACGCCTCGTAAGCCACGGTTATGGCTTGTTGCAGTCTCTCCAGCGCACGGTTGATGCCATCGATGGAATCGAGCGGTGGATTTTTGTCGATGTTCCGGTCGACGAATAGGCCGAACTGTAGCCAGTTTACACGGCTTTGACAATGTGGTGATCGTCAGGAAAAAGTCCAGCGAGGATGGACTTCCCGCCGGAGAGATGAATGTCGGTTCATACGGAAACTGCACTGTGTACAGCCCATGCTGGGAGTGGTCGAACAACAGTCAACAGTCTTCTTGTTGCCTTGGGCCTTGGCAACGGTATCGGTTCTGCCTTTGAGTAGCGGTTGCTGCTGACAGCTGGTCGCTTGTCGCTGGGTTTCGGTTCACCACTTGGGCCAGGTTTGCCCATATCAACACGCGGAAACGCAAGAAAGCGTGAAATCAATGAAAAACTGGAAAACTGAAAAATAACCGAGAGCGAAAAAACACGTCCGAACTTGTCACTTGTTCAAAATCTACTAATGATTCTGACTGATGATGCGTCCCCTTTGTCGTCCAGCTCTTCGTACTTTTTCTCAACCGTTGTTTTCCTTCTCTCTGCCCCCCCCCCCCTCTCTCTCTCTCTCTCTCTTAACAAACTTAAACAATTTTGCAAACTATTACAACAAACGCGAGAAAATTCCTTGCCTGTTTTAATTGTCTTTAGATGTATGCGTAATTCCTGCTTCATAGTAGACCAACGTGCTTCGATTGCTCTCAGTTCTGGGGTGTTTGGAGGATTAGGGTCCTTGGGTTCGTAGCTGACCCTATTTTTCAAAACTTGCACCTGTTTAGAGTAAAAGGCACAACGCCAAGTCAGACCAAACAATTGCTAGACTCTTGTGTGATCTCAGCAACGGAAGGAGTCGTTTGGACGTTGACTACGTCTTACGGCAAGGGTTGGGTGTCCATTGAAAATCTAAAAATAATCGGCCGTCATGAAATATCGTTACAAATTAAATGCTTATAACTTAATAAATGCTAATAAGATCAATCGTTTGTAAATTTTCCATTTTAAACTATTAAATATTATCCGTTTACAATTTAAAACATTTGGATATAACGGAAATCACTTTTTGTTATGTTTAATTTTGTTTTGCAGGCTGAATTTACTAGATGCACTGTACTTTCCTATCACAGATTTCAAATGTGAGCAAGGGAGGTCTCATATGCAGCATTGAATGATATTAAAGGGGCACACCTTCGCAAAGTTTCTTATTCTTGTTGCAGTACTGGAGCTGTGCGGGGAATCGGATTGGCATCTGTCACCTGGCGATGGCTGGTACCCTGGAGGGTGCACAAGCTTCATTCAGCAGTGCGGAATGGCAAGGTGCCAATTTAGATTAGGCTGCTGGTGCTGGTAGAAGTGCCACAGAAGGTGCACTGCGACCAACCAATTCGTCAGGTGGCTAATTGCGTTGCAAGCTGTTGCTAGCAAGCCGTTGGCTAGGCAACCGTTGCTAGGCAGTCATAACTTATGCAGTGGTTGGTTAGACAGTCGCTTGCCCAAGTCAGTGATGGCTTTGTAGCCAGCTGGTGGATGCAACCTTCTTGACGTAGAACTTATGTCTCTCATTTCTGTTCCTGTATAGGGGCGCCGTTCTAAAATTTATGAAATCGAAAACGTTACGCGGGTTTGGAGACTTTGAACGATAATATCTTCTGTCTGGCACACAGACATTTTACGATAAGTATTTCATTCGAAAGGTAGAACATCAAAGCTGAATTTCTGTTGCTAACATAATTCATTATATTTGTTTAATCTAATTAAAAAGTACTTACAAGAAACATTTCTGAACGCACAAAACTATTGGTCGAAAATGACATCATATTTGTGCCACGCTCTGATTGGTTCATTCTGCCACAGTAACCGTGCTAGCGAATCTGAAACATGTGGGAACGACCGAAGACCAACCACCAGTTCACCCTGTGCATTCGAATGAGCGGCGGTCACCGGAGTCACTTTGTGCGATGCTTCGAGAGCTCAGGGAGTATATTGAATATGTAAAATTCCAAACAGAGAACCTGACGAAGACGGCTCTTTTGAAATGACCCCCGAGCGACACGTTCGCTTATGTCAACGGTAAGACGGTTCAGGTCTCATTTACAACGGCCAGAGGTGACTTCCGATGGGTACATCTTTTTGGACTACCAGTCGAGGTCGATGAGAAGTACGTAGCCACCGTACGGTAAGATTCATCACATGATCCGAGAAAGATTTGGTCAAGCTACTGGATATTCAATACTCAACGGCGTGCGTGGTGCTCATATGGACATTTCCACTGCCATTTTATCTCAGCTAGGCTGGAGCTCTGTTGGGATTGTCGATCAGTCAGAAGTCAGGAACGCCCGAGAGGCGGGATAAATCAACAATGGACGAAAAAGCTCACGTGGAAGGGGAGAGTGGAACTTTTGAGCTTGCAACGCCAGCTACAACCGCTACGCAATTCAACGCGACTGAAAAAACTGGAACCAATGATGCACGGTCCGCATCACAACGAAATACTGACAGCCCTACTACGCAAATACCGGTACTAGCTGCCCGCGATGGGCAAGAGGAATCAACCGAAATGGAGCAGGAGCAACAAATCGGCGCTCAAGATTGTTGTACAACGAAGAAAAGAGGCCGCGCATCGCGAAGAAACGAAATTGTAAAAACGGTTCAGATGCATCGGAACCTGAAACGACGAAAATTCGAGAGCTCGAAAAGCAATCTCTGCGGACACGATCACGGATTCAACGGAAAAGTAAGTAAATTTGGTGTTGCAATACCGTGAAATTAACTTTTCCATCAATATAACAGGGATTGCGATGACATGGGTGCATGGGTTTTGGTCACCAGGCCAGGAACTGTAAAGGTCCTTACAGATCTGATCTGTGCAGGAAATGCGGGGAGAAGGGTCATTTTGCAAGAGACTGCACAATGCAACCGAGAGGCATGCTTTGCAAAACGGAGGATGGAAACGATCACATGACGGGGGTCAACAGATGCCCTGTACATAAAAAGGCGACAGTAGGTCGGCAGTAATAGAGGTAACCCAAAAAAGCCTCAAGCATTGCGACATAGCACAGCAACTGTTGTGCCAGTCGACAAAAGAAACAAAGTGTGTCATCGCAACAACGGCAACTTTCCCAACTTCCACATCCAGGAAGTAGTGTCCAGTTCATGCGAAGGGTTTGTGATCGCCAAAATCAACGGGATCATTATATGCAGCTATTTAGCAGTTCCACCAGATGCTGGATGCACTGATCGAAAAGCTCATCGGAAGAAGACCGGTTGTCATCGGAGGGACTCCAATGCTTGGGCTGTCGAGTGATGCAGCAGATGTATCAACGCTAGAGGCTGGAAGTTACACTATCAAACGTAGGTTCCGCCAGCACTTTTCGCAGGGGCGGTCGTGAATCCGTTATCGTTGTCACCTTCTGTAGTCCGTCGCTGATGACAAATATGATCTGGAGAGTGTGTGAAGAGTATACCCACAGCGACCATCTGGCGGTCCGGTATTGCATCTGCCAGCTAAATCCAATAAGAAAGACAAATAGTTGCGAGTTATAATGGAAGACGAAGGTCTTTGACAAGGAACTCTTTGTTGAGGCCATTCGGTTTGACAACGAACTCTTGACTCGAAACGCGGTCGAGCTGACGTTAGTAAGCGCATGCGACGCTACCATGTTGGGGAAACTGGAGTCGAGGAACAAGCAGCGCCCAGCTTACTGGTTGAATGAGCAACTCAGTATCCTTCGCGCTAGTTGTCTTAAAGCCAGAAGACGTGTCTAGAGAGCTTAAACCGCAGCAGACAGAGAGGTGCATAGGATGGTGTTCCGGGTTGCCAGGACCAAATTTAAACGAGAAATAAGACTGGGCAAGACGAACTGCTACAAGGAGCTGTGCCGAGCCGCTGATGTTAAACCCTGACGCGTACCGTATTGTTATGGCGAAGATCAAAGGCCCATCAATGGCTGCAGGTTATTGTAGATGGACTTTTCCCGACGCACGATCCAATGACGTGGCCCCGTACACCGTACGGCGAGGAAGAGAGACATAATTTTGAGGGGATGCAAGTCTCGAACGAGGAGCTCGTTGCCGTGGCAAAAGGGCTTAAGTTGAACAAGGCACCCGGACCGGATGGAATCCCTAATGTGGCTCTGAAAGTGACCATTCAGGTATTTTCGGACATGTTCAGGGATGTGCTACAGAAATGTCTAGAGAAAGGCCATTTCCCGGACTGGTGAGAAATACAGAAATAAATGTTGCTGCCTAAGCCAGGAAAGCCTCCGGGGGATCTAGCATTGTATAGGCCAATATGCCTGTCGGACACGCTAGAAAAACTCCAGGAGAGGATCATCCTCAACTGGCTGGCGAAATTTACTGAGAGCGAGCACAAGCTATCGAGGATGCAATTCGGTTTTCGGAAAGGGAAGTCAACGGTGGATGCTATTCGGATAGTGGTCGAGGCAGCCGTAAAGGCGTCCGAACAGAAGCGGAGAGGCGATCGATATTGCACTGTTGTAACGATCGACGTTGAGATCGCTAGGAGGCTATTGCCAAGTAGCTGCACAGAATGAGAGTCCCCGATTACCTCTGAAGAATTCTGAAGAGTTACTTTCAGAACCGGGTGCTGATCTACGAGACTTCCGTGGGGCAAAAATCGGTGAACGTAAAGGTGGGAGTTCTGCAAGGTTCAATCCTTCGTCCAACACTTTGGAACGGGATGTACAACGGTGTGCTGACGCTGAACCTTCCCAAAAAGCGTACTGATCGTTGACTTTACGGACGACATCGTATTATCGGTGAAAAGCAAAACATTGACAGAAGCAATCGGCATAATTGAAAACTGGATGCAGGGGATAAAGCTGCAGATAGCCCATCACAAAACGGAGATGCTGATGGTCAGCAACTGCAAAGCGGTACAGCGAGCAAAAACGGTCATTGGAGGGCTTGCCATAGTCTCAAAGCGCGTGCTGAAGTATCTGGATGTGATTATCGATGACCAGCAAAATTTCAACAGCCACGTAGATTATGCCTGTGGGAAGGCGGCGAAGGCCATCAATGTGGTAGTCAAAATCATGCCGAATAGCTACGGACCTAGCAGAAACCAAGTGCAACCGGGTGATGTTAAACAGTACGTTCAGGCTCATAGCCATGCGAGTCGTGAGTGCGTACAGAACTATTTCATCGGAGGCAGTATTTGTAATTGCCGAAATGATCCCGATTGGCATCACTCTCACAAAAGACAGTGAATGTAATCAGTGGGGAAATTTCAGAGCAGTTCGAAAGTTGGTGAGAACTGAATCGATGGCCAAATAGCAACGAGAATGGGACACGGGAGAGATTGGTCAATGGACGTACCTGCTTATACCGGATTTGTCAATCTGGATGAAGAGGAAGCACAGAGAGGTACACTTCTACCTTACGCAGTTTCTGTCTGGCCATGGAACACGCAACGTCACCCGTTTTCCGAAGTGCGCAGACGTTCAAGAGACACCGGTCTTTGATTGCCCACGATTCGGGGCATTGCGAAGAGAGACACCGGTGCCAACACCGGGGCAGATACCGGTCCAGTTAACGTCGTCTATAGAATGTGTCGTGACGAAAGTGCTTGAAATGCGATCAATGGAACCATTATGGTCCTACAGTGAAAATGATAGAAGAATCAAGATGCGAGTTGAGTTGTGTAGCGGGTTGTAGTTCTCCGGTGATATTCCAACGTCGGGGGTTTCTCCGTCATTATATGGTAGATCCACAGTCAATGAGAACTCTAGTCGATTACGTCAGTACGTGGGAGGTAAATAGCTCACCGTCGTTTGTTTTTGGGATCCACACGCGGGTAATCCTTCGTTGGAGTACCGTAGATCCGCCGTTAGGGACTACTCATCTTGATAACGTTGAGGATGGGAGCCAAATGGCTGAAGCAAGTTAGGTGAGAGCGGAATGGCTAAGGGAAGGAGTATGAGCTAAACGGCTGTATGTTAGCCAGAATGAGGAGGGATCTCGAACCACCATAAAAACATTTCTTGCCTTCAAAAACTTGCCTATGGCAAATTTAATTCCATTTGCCTGCTTTGTTCTCGAGTTAGGCAGACATTTGTTTTGCATTTGCTTCATCGGCCCCAAAAACCCCTGCATACAAATTTTCACGCTGACCAGCTCAGTAGTTTCTAGGTCTAAAAGGGTCAACCAGACAGACAGAAATTCATTTATATGCATGTACCTACACACTCAGATTATTTTACAGAAATCTGTAAAGTTTTACCGAATTCTCAACAGCTGATCGTTCGGTAATCCGATTTTACAGATTTCGGTTAAATTTTACCGAAATCCGGTAATTTTTTTACAGATATCTGTAAAATTTCACCAAAATCCGTAAAATCGGATTACCGAACGTTCAGCTGTTGAGGATTCGGTAAAAATTTAAAGATTTCTGTAAAAAAATCTAAGTGTGTAGATAGATTTCCATGTTTTTATTCTATCGACATCCGAAATAAGTCCATTTTTTTAATGCATAAGGTAATGTTTCGAATCTCAAAAACATCGCATCGTTCAGATTATTTTCTATTCCACTCATAATGATGCGAGTCTTTGCTGTAAAAAATGACGCGTTTCGAAAAAAATTGAAGTTTAAGCAGACAAGAAATCTAAGAATGCACGACTCCGAATGCTTGTACAAGTTCACAGTATTTCACTATCACTATCATTCTGAGAGCTACATGACCGAGGCTCATCAATTTTCCAAGAATCAATTCTTATAATGAACGTTAAAGTCTGACTTAAAACAATGACCGTGCAATTTTACTTCATTTCCAGCAAACACGGCTATAGCAAGAGAGAAAGTTTAAAGCAAGTGCAAACATTTCATCGAAATTTGTTTTTCAGCAGAAATCAATCAATATTCCCTTTCAACGTGCTTATTCGACTTCCGATATTGCAACATAGTTGTTTTCAAATTCCTTGTTGCAGCACAAGCCAATGTGAATATTGGCTTCAGTAAGGATAAGATTAAAATAGTTATGTCTTGAAAACTTTATCTAACTGTTTCAATCTGTTCCTTACGAGTAGCTCAACTGCTCCAGTTTGAAGCTCGGTCAACATTCTAACCGTATGTTCTAGCACTCTGACCCCCCAGTGGTTTACTTTAGACTGGTACAAATCTTGAGTTTTCTGTTCGTAATCATTTTGAATTGAGTTTCAATATGTCGCCTCTTAAATTGAACCCAATGAAACCATGTTCTTTATGTATAATGATAATCACTCTTATAGACTTGAAATAAGGTGGTAGACTAGGGAAATTTAAATTACCAGTTCACTTGTTCAGTAAAAACAATGCCTTTTCAAACTGCCACTAGTGATTGCGCTCAAATTCCTTTAAATTCACTTAGATAAAGCTTACCTTTTGAAATCTTTTAATCCTTCATTTAAATTGCTCTGCTCCCACAATTTGCCATCTATTCTCATATTCGCGCTGAGGCAGAGTTGACTAAAATGTTTCGATTGGTCGAGCTTGTGGTACATTTGGAGTAGTAGTAGTAAAATGTGCTTTTATTTATCAATTTTTTTGTCGTATGAACTAATTTTACAAATTAAGTGTGTTGTGTAACAGCAATAACGTCAGTTGCAGAATCCATCTCTGACAGGAGTAATTTTTATATTGCTTTCGGCTGTTGGCTGTTGGCACACATACAGCGTTAGAAAATCAGCTGTTAGGCTTAAAAACAAAACCATTGTAAAAATAAAATTACTAGTTTTCGATCCACCAAACTGTGCAGTTCGGATTTTGTCCCCGCGAATAAAAACTATTTGGGTTTTAAAGTAAAGTTTGTAAGTGTTTTTCTGGTGAAAAGCAGAAAAGTAGAACTGAGATCACGACCATTCCGGTCACCTCCCGAACCGCTGTCCAACAAAGTGTTTTAGCCCAATGGGCTCTTCAGCTTTGTTAAGGAATTTTATGTGTTTGGTGTGTTTAGTGTGTTTATGTTATAAATAATTTTAAGAACAGCCCTTGGGGCATTGTTTGTTTGGTGCATTTGGAGGATTGTCCTCATCTATATAAATAAAAATGAGTTGGGGTTTCCTTTGTCACGATTTAACTAGTGCGCAGAAGGACCGTTTGGCAAGATTTTTGCTTTGTTGGATTCGTCTTGAGCACCGGAAGGTTCTTATGATGGTTTGAAACCCCTCCCTTCTCTGGAAAGGGGGGCTCCCATACAAGTGAAGCACAAATTTCTGCATAACTCGAGAACTGATCAAGCAAAGGAACCCAAATTTAGCATGCCGAAGTTTTTGGAGGCAAGCAATGTTTCTATGGTAGTCAGAGACCCCTCCCCTCTCTAGAAAGGGAGGCTCTCGTACAAATGAAACAAAAGTTTCTGCATATCTCAAGCACTAATCAAGCAAATGGAACCAAATTCGGCATGTGAGGTTTTCTGGAGGAGAAAAATGTTTTTATGGTAGTTTGAGACCCCTCCCCTTTTCTAGAAGGGGTGCTGTCATACAAATGAAACTGTAATTTCTTCATAACTCTAGATCTAATGAAGCAAATGGAACCAAATTTGGCATGCGGGGAATTTAAAGGCAATAAATGTTTCTAAGATAGTTCGAGACCCCTCCTCTCTCTCTGTTAGGTTGCGGGGCGATGCTCCCATACAAATGAAACAAAAGCTTCTACATAACTCGAGAGCTAATCAATTAAATGGAGCCAAATTTGGCAGGTAGAGGTTTTTGAAGGCAAGAAATGTTTCTAAGGTAAATCGAAAACCTTCCGCCCTCTGTAAGAGGGGGGCTCTCAAACAAATGAAACTCAAATTTGTGCATAACTCGAGAACAAATCAAGCATATGGACCACAGTTTGGCATGTGGAGGTTTTTGGAGAAGATAAATGTTTCTATGGAAGTTTGAGACTCCTACGCCATCTGGAAAGGGGCGGGAGGGGGGTTTCCATACAAATGAAACAAAAATTTCTGAATAACTCGAGAACTTATCAGGTTAATGGAACCAAATTTGGCATGGGGAGGTTTTTAAAGGCAAAAATGTTTCTATTGTGGTTTGAAACTCCTCCGCTCACTGAAAGAGGGTTCTCTTATACAAATAAAACATGAATTTCAGCATAACTCGAGAACAAATCAAGCAAATGTAACCAAATTTGGCATGTGGAGGTTTTTGGAGGGTAGATTTCTATATACATAGAAATGAATTTCTGTCTGTCTGTCTGCCTGTCAGACCCTTATAGACTCTGAAATTTCTGAACCGACCAACGTAAAAATTTATATGAAGGGGTTTTTGGGGCTGGGGAAGGTTCTTATGATTGTTTGAGACCCCTGCTCTCTCAGGAAGGGGGGCTCTGATACATATGAGATACAAATTTCTTCATAACTCGAGAACTAATCAAGCAAATCGAATCAAATTTGGCATGTGGGGGGTTTTTAAGGCAAGAATGTTTCTATGGTGGTTCAAGACCTCTCCCCTTTTTGAAAGGGCGGGGGGTTCAAACAAATGAAACACAAATTTCTACCAAAAATGAGAATTATCCAGCATACTTAAACACAAAAAGTGTATTTCTCGGGTAAGAAGCATGTTTTGATAGAAGTTTGAACCCCTGCTTATTCAAAAAAAAAAAATTCATTCCTTCATTTAGTTGCAAGCGTAGCAGCGCACGCACCGGGTTCAGCTAGTTTTTAATAAATTCTACGTTGCGTTCAACCAACCAATGGATTTTTTTTGATAATGACACGATTCAAGGTCAGGCTAAAACACAATCGAGTAATTTTTGTAAAGCTATTGCATAAAATCGATCTGTTTTGAAAGACATTTTTCGGTACATGCAGCAAAACCTTTGCTTGTCTTAATATGCAGGCTAGAGATTCCAGCTTCAGAAATTACGTATTTTGGGCTCAAATTTAAATTTACGTGCACATCTTATCGTATTTAGAGTTAATATATTTGAAATACTTCCGTCGACTTACCAGGAATCTCTTTTAGCTGTGTTTTGGTGTTTTCCAACATCGAAAAGCTTCTCATACACTCTATCTTCAGTACTCTGACGATTGTTGACAGAGACGAGATTTTTTAGCTAGTTTTGTATTATTGTAATGAATTTACGCCCAATTTGTCTTTCGCTGTCACGTTGCTTTGTTTACGACACTCTTTCAACCGGGTTTTTTTTTTCTTTCTTTTTATTCACTTTCCGTTCTGGCATTTCTGCCTTCACTGTACAGAGTGTACCCTCTAGTATTAAGTGTGTCGCCACTGCTGAAAAAGGGGGCGGTTGTTTTGTCCACTCACTTTATTCCTGAGTATCTAGAATACAAATGTCCAATTTTGACAGTTGAAACATGGGTGAACAAAATTATGCACAATTGTTTGTCTCTTTCTAGCATTCATTAACTCAACAGCGTTACGAGTTTAGTCCAACTTACCTAGTTTTGACACTGGCGTTATAAGAAGTTAGTGACAAACAATCGCAGCGCTAAACTTAAGATCAAGGCTGCTTAAATACGGTTCCGGAGGATGTACACGAGAATGCTGACAAAGTTTGATCGGTAAAGAACTACAAAATCTGCACCAAGCTTGCTGGGTGACATCTTAGTACGGCAACACAAATAGGAAAGATTTGATTTTTTTTATTCCTTGATTATCGAGATTTTCAACTCTGGCCTGGTTCATCTTCTGTCGTGGTCACTGAAATATCTTTTAGGGTGTTTTCATATTTCCTATAAATTATTTCGTGTGGCAGGCTATTTTTACTTGAAAACAAAATCAACATGTACCTTGCAATCGGGACCGTCCACCGGGAAATTTACGTGAACAAGGGAAACCAAAACAATCACATTGATCGCGGATTGTATGTATAGACTGTTTCAGAAATTATAAGCACAGTTTCGATGTATGAAAAATGTGTTGTTTTTCAAGTTTTTATTTATTTTATTTGGAAAATTAAAGGGTGTTTCGATCAAAGTTTGGTCGACTTAAACTTAACGCATTTCCTTTCATCGTGCACCAACACATTTGGCACACCCCTCACTTTGAAGATGCGTGCGTGTAACATCATGCCTTTATTTTGATTTTGTTGATAAGCACTTCAGTTATCAAAATGCCGTCGAAGGAAGAGAAGCAACGCATCAAAATTTTGCACTTGCATGGCGATAATCCAAACTACTCTCACGCCAAGTTGGCGAAATTGTTGAATATGGCTAAATCAACTGTTATCAACGTATTAAAAGTGCTTGGTGAACGTTTCTCGACAGCCAGGAAAGCTAGACCGGGGGGAAATTGAAAGCCGGAGGCCACAGTGTCAACAAAAAGAGTTGCCCTCTGTTTCGAGCGGAATCCCAACCTCTCCGTCTGAGATGCCGCAAAGAAGCTGGGAGTGGTGCCTTCAACCGTGGATAGAGTTAAAAAACGAGCTGGACTGTCGACTAACAAGAAAGTGGTGACTCCAAATCACGACGACAAACAAAACAAGTCGGTCAAAGCACTATCGCGAAAGTTGTACTCGACGATGCTGACGAAGTTTGATTGCGTGGTATAGGACGATGAAACTTACGTCAAGGCAGCCTTTAAACAGCTTCCTGGACAGGAATTTTATACGGCAACCGGACGGGGATAGGTGGTAGATATTTTCAAGCACATTAAACATTCAATGTTCGCGAGGAAATACAGCGGGGATGATCAAAAAGGAGAAGACTAGCAAAATTTTGTCCATATTCAAAGTAATACAGTTCGGTAAATAATGAACCGTTTTTGATTAAACTAGAAGCGTTCGACGGGGAATTTATTCTAGTTTTAGCATGTTTAATCAAAATTTGATTTGACTTCCGGGCATCGGAGATATCACGGATACTTTGAGGTTATGTCAAATGTGCTAATTTTCTGCAGCTCGTTATTTTTTATGTTACTTGAAAATCGGAAATATTACATTTTTCTCAGAAACTAGAGTTCATAACAAGTCTGTCAGTGGTTAAATCGTGAATCGGCCCATAAACAACCGAGATATGGCTGTTTCCGTAAAATGTAGTTTTTTACCCACACAGATAAAAAGAAACACTGAATTTTCTGCGTTATCTAATGCACATAAAAGGAATGCTAGATTTGGCAGAAAATAATGGGATATTTCATGTTAATTAAAGCCAGATAACGCCTGAATCCAGCCTGTTGTATGAAAGATTGCAAACAATATCGTTGTTTACGCTCCTTTGACTTGGAATTACACGAGGGGAAATTTTACGCGCTTGTTAAAATTAATTATTTTTTTCTGTGCAATTGCCTGCCACTTCTTATGTTGAAAAACTCCTTTTTAATTTATCTGTAACTCTGCGTACCCTTAACCAAATTAGATGCAACTTTTTCCATACGATCACAAATTTATCCTAGTTTTTGGAAGAGTAGCGGACATTTCGTTATTTTCCGTAGTTCCAGATTCATTATCGGGAAAAGTGAAGGAAGTACCCTACCAGTGTAATGGCCAGAGTTAGAACTGTATCAAACCTGGCTTGCGACATATCAAACTTCATGATTTTACAAACCAATACCACTGGTGGTCAACCTGAGAGTATTCGGTTACATTGGCCACACCTGGTGACGTTGCGGATATTAGTGAGCATTAACCATGTTTTTTTCATTGAGCTATGTTTATGTATATGGAATTAAATAAAATTTCTTGTTTTTTGAAAAACTTCGGTATTTTTTAACCCCACAATAATTTGTCAGTTTGTAGCCATTGTTAGTCAATCCGTCCACGGTGCAAATTAAATGGAAGTGACCCATCCATGTGTGCAAATTAAAGTAATCTTTGATTGTGAACCCACTGTTAGAAATCTAATTCTTACCTTTCTAAATGGAGACGCTCTGCTCCCTCCCGCTTTCCATGTTCATCGATTTTTAGTCCTTTAGATCCTTTAAGATGTTTTCGAATAACTAAATTTTTTTGTTTGTGTTTGCTGTAAATATACGTAAAAATAGACTGTTTGATCAAGAAAATTGAAAATCTTTAAAAAGCAATATTGGTTAATTATGCGTAGAACGGCAGTGTATGAACTGAACTTGAAAAAGAAAAAGAATTTGGCTTATTAATAAAAACTTTCATCGACTCACACACATTACTGTTAGACCAAATTTTGATTGGAACACCCTTTACTAGTCTCATGTGAATACTTCCCTTCTGAGATACACTTTAGACAACCAAATTTACCGTTAAAGTTTGCAACACATTTGATGAAACAGCGTGCAGGCGTGTCACAAATAAATACACGGATTCTAATAGATATCCTAAGCTCAATAATGACCTCGACAGATTCCTTAATAGATTTCAGTTCTTTTACCAGAGGAGTGAGAAACTTGCCAGCATCCTTCGGCTTGGCCCTAATATATACTGATGACGATGGGTTGTACATTGTTCATGGTTGTTTTTCAAAACTGGCAAAAATAATTAGAACTACTCTTCTGTATTGCTCGAGGCCGTTGATATTGATGCTAACCGAAAGGTCCATGTTCATTATAATATGCTTCTGACGGCTTTGGAAGTTGTCTTCAAACCAGTGATGCCAATTTTTGCGGTCGTCCTTGATATCCATTATTTCCGCGGACCTCGATATACTCATTAGTGCGGATCTGTTGGTAAATCGGCATTCATGTAGTTATTCAGTACACATATCAAGGAATTTGGAGCTGACTTTGAAATGTTGTGTTCCAAAACCCAACTCCGAATAGCTGGTGACCGTGATCCTATTACATAAAAATCATAATTTTTATGAAGTTTTTCAAAAATGAAAACCTCTTATCATTCGACCTATTGGTATTTTCCAGCAAATCATATGAGAATTCGTCTCTCTAAAGATTTTTGTCTTTTGATGGGATTTTCAGAAGGAGTAGCTAGCAAATCTTGCAAAAATTCATCAGGTTGCTGATATGAATCATGGCTTCCTTGATTTTTCAATTGCGAGGGAATCTGTTTTTCTGTATTTTCAAAGATACCTACTTTAAGTACCACTTTTAAGGGATACGTGTTAGTTTATTTTTTATAATAAAAGTGTTTATTTTTTGACTAATGTTAGCGAGAAAATATCGAAAATTTCAAAACAACAATGAAAATAACAATGTTTGTTCAGTTGAGATTACAATAGTACAAAACTTGAACCTTAAATTCAATTATAAATCGACTTGTATACGATTGATTACAATTTTCAAGGTTAATGCCTGATTTACAATTTTGGACACTACATGGAAGCACAAACAATTTTAATAAGGATTGCAGGTAAATCTTACGTTCACATTATATGTAATCTATATTAAATTCATTCCAATCTCCAAATAATCGCTATGCGATTCTGATTTTGTCTGAACATTCATTTAAATTTACTGGTTTGCTGGGTAACGTATTAATTTAGTGAATACATGTTCTATGAGTGAATATACAATATGAGATCATTCAGCCATTTTGACAATAAAGTGGACAAAAGTGGAAAATAACAGAGAAAATGTAAAACATAAACACACACACATTGAGCTGCAGGTCAACAACATCTTAATCCGTGTCCAATCTGTTCAAACAGTCAAGCAAGGTCTCCAGAGCGCGGATGAAAGTAGGTCACTCTTGTACACCTAATAAAATCTGTATCCACATTAAACCGGACACCTTCAAATCATTGTAACTTTTGAAATATTGCACGTAGGTATGAACAATTTCACTGTGGTATAGCTGAGAGTCTATGGTGAAAAAAAAAAATATGATTGATGTTTACATTTAATGTTTAGTATTCAAGATGGCGACGAAAGAAAAACAAGTGCGCGAGCAAATTTTGTACGGGCGTACGGCAAATCCTGGCTTTTCAATACGAGACCTTGCCAAAACATTGGATTTGTCTAAATCCACTGTTCACGATGTGCTTAAATCATTCTTGGAACGTTTGACGGTGGAGAGGAAATCGAGAAGTGACAAACACATTGGACGCGCTGATCCTATCATGGACCGAAAGGTGTAATAGATATTAACGAAAAACCCAAATCTCTCCATTCGAACGGTGGCTCGTAAAATAGGGATGTCGCCTGGTTTTGTCCAAAAATCAAAACAACGTTTGAAACTTAAGTCGTTTAGAGTAAAAACAGTTCCAAATCGCAACGACAAACAGAACTTGGTAGCAAAATCACTGGCTCGACGTTTGTACTGCGAATATTTGACGAAGTTTTCATGCGTTGTTATGGACGATGAAACTTATGTCCTGGAGGATTTCAAGCAGTTTTCAGGGCTGGCTTTTTATTTTGCTATGGCCAGAAATGCTACAGCTGAGCATTTCAGAACAAAGAAGGCATCGAAATTTCCCAAAAAATACCTTGTGTGGCAAGCAATTTGCAGGTGTGGCAAAAAGAGTAAATCTTTCGTCACTACAGGCACAATCAACAAGGAGATCTATCAGAAAGAGTGACTGCAGAAGCGATTACTACCCTCCATCAAAAGTCACAAAGAAAAACTTTTGTTCTGGCCCGATTTGGCATCATGCCACTATGCTGAAACTGTGATGGAGTGGTACCAAGCAAATCAAGTGAACATTGTACCAAAAACCCCAAATCCGCCAAATTGCCCAGAGCTACGAATAATCGAGAGATATTGGGCTCTGATGAAGCGGAAGCTTTCTGGAAAGAAGCAAGGAATCAAAGACATCAAACACTTTCAGCAATTCACAATATCTGAAGAGCGCATGTTCGAAGTTTGCGCATCATATGCAAAACTGATATTTTTGTCTTCACGAATTGTTAAAACATATCCCATGAATCTGAAATAAACAACGACGACGGAAATATAATGTGAAATTTATGTTTTATTCATGTTTTCAGGTGTCCGGATTATTGCGGATACAGACCTTACATGAACGAACACCGAAAAAAAAAAACATACAAAAATGCTAGTTAATAGAGCATGCCGAAAAATTATCAGTCTCTTTTTGACTTAAAGCTGTTGGGTGAAGAAAATGCATACATAGTTCTTCCTGATTAATTTCAATTTAAACTGTAAATTATCCGTGTGATGTTAGTTTTTATATAACCAAATTAGTTCCTATCATAAGCTACTAAGTAGGATGTCATCGCCTTATCACCAATATCACCATAACCCATTTTTTTAGATTTGCATCAGTCTAGTGTACAAACAACATTGTACTCTACATCTTTCTGATTACAGTTTATGGTGGTGATCCGAGCAATTTCGATTCCGCTTATATTCCACTCAAATTCCCCCTTGCTCTCCGAAAAGATCCACAGCACGAGTCGTAAAACTTTGGACTAAAACTCAACAGCAGTGGTAGCAACAATTGAAAATCGTAAAACAGTCAACCAGCCGTACATGGCCACGTTCTGACCGAAAACCAGTTCCGAGGATAACCATGAAAAGCTGGGAAGAACGCCAAAGAAAACAAACTACCGAAGAGGTTGGTGCTAATAAACAGCGCCAAGTTATGGCCCAGTGGAATATTCCTACCGAATTGGGAAACCACTCAGGTGATACAAATATGTCTGACCCAACAACCGCCACCCGTCGACGAAAAGTGAAAGAGGAACGAATCTTTCTCGGTCTGCTGCCATTGTAAAAGTTTTTGGTTGTAAGGCCATTAGCCCGAGAAAAGCTGTTGGTGAACTCAAGGAATATAGTTAGAATGTTAATTTTGTCTTCAAATTTGGTTGCTTCGAGGCTTTCAGGGAGAAAATATGCTCGATTGAAGCTAGGAAATCAATTGACCGCAAATTGCCTCTACCAAACTTGATCTTGGGTAATAGATACCTACTCCTACACGACTATCGACACATTTGCAGATGCCATCTACTTTTCCATTCAACCCAGCACAACAAATCAATCCACCTGCTTGTCTTATTTTCTTCAACAAATGACCACCTTCACAAGTTGTTTGGAGCACGATGCACCATCAATCGCTCACTCCATAACCACCAGCCCGAGAGCGGCCAAAATTAATAGTCCACCCATTTATAACGTCCTATAAAACAACTTTCCCGTGCGGGTGTTTCCATCACGCGTCCAAGCCTTGCCCGCTGTTAATGAATCCTCGAGTCCTGCCCAGATCATTGCTGATAGTCACTTCTTTGGTACAAACCAAACCATACAGAACATTTCTCACTGGCGAGAAGAAGAGGTTGGCAAACAATTTCAAATTACACATAATTGAATTGTACTCCCATGCGTGTGTTTACCGTTGGTCGGTACTATAGTCAGTAGTGGGTGTATGGGTACAATTTGCGACTGCCTGCCACACCGGGAGAGCTGACCTGATCTGCTCCGATCTGAAACTGCAGTTTCAGCAAATACCTTCGTGTTCCCAACCGTCCGGGCGAATGCGAGAGGAGAAATAAGTTTGGTTGCGAGTTTGGAACATCCGTACGCGCTTCGAACGGTCACTGTTGGAGTAATTGTGAGGTAGATTCGAATGTAGGAACTAGGATGGAAAATTGAATTAATTCAATTCTCTAACGGATGCCGGCACAAATGTGTAGTACCTCTAATGAGAGCTTGTGAAGGTGTGTTTGTTATTCAAGCTTTTTACGTTTTTCGGTAGCTTGATCAATCGCTTCAGTTAATCTGGAAATTCATAACATTATCCATGCACGAGAATAACTGATTGTAAATTGATGAACGGCTAATGTTTTTACAATTATTGGCACACTCTGCTCAGTGTTGATTAAGGGACCCAGTGGGTATTTCTCATAAGTTTTGACCAAAGTGGCAAAGTATGACTTTTCTGACCCATGAAAATCTCCCAACGAAGGTTTTTTTTGGGCTCTTGGAATTGCTGAAATCGATTTTTTTGCATTGCATTTTATTTTGTGTATGTGTGTGTGTGTGTGTGTTTTTTTTTCACCAAAGGCAGGGTATTAAGATCGCTTGAGAACTCGACTTTTTATCCGAGGCCCAGAGAGCCGAGAGTCATATACCATTCGACTCAGCTTAATGAATTGATCACATGTCTGTGTGTATGTATGTGTGTATGTGTGTGTGTAGGTGTGTGTATTACAAATAATGTCACATCGATTTCTCAGGCTTTTGTATATCGATTTTAGTTTTGTCAAAGCTATAGAGTCCTCAGATAACTGTTAAAAATTTCATTATGATTGGAAATTATTGTGATTCTTGTGATTAATGCGTTGAAAACAAAATACATGAAGGGAAGAGGCTCACGAGAAGACAATGTTAGCCTCCTAGCCTGAGTTTAGATCGACGGTGATGAAATCGAGTTAGTAGACGAGTTTGTGTATCTGGGCTCAATGGTAACCGCCGATAACGACACCAGCAGAGAAATGAAGAGGCGCATCATGGCTGGCAGTCGTGCCTACTTTGGACTCCGAAGGACGCTAAGATCAAACAAAGTTCGCCGAACCACAAAGTTGACCATCTACAAGACATTAATTAGACCGGTAGTTCTCTACGGCCACGAATCATGGACATTGCTAGTGGAGGACCAACGGAGGACCCTTGGAGTCTTTGAACGGTGGAGTGCAGATGGAAGACGGAACGTGGAGGAGGCAAATGAACCACGAATTGCACCAGTTGCTGGGAGAACCTCCCATCGTACACATCGCAAAAATCGGTCGACTACGATGGGCTGGGCATGTTGTAAGAATGTCGGACGACAGCCCTGTGAAAATGGTTCTCGAAAACGAACCGACAGGTACAAGAAGAAGAGGCGCGCAACGAGCAAGATGGATCGATCAAGTAGAAGGCGACCTGCGGACCTCCGCAGACAGCGAGGCTGGCGAGTGACAGCCATGGACCGAATAGAATGGAGACAACTTCTGTGTGCAGCAAAGGCCACGCCGGCCTTAGTCTGATTGGTAAGGTAAGTATGATTGGAAATTCTTCATGGAGATATGACTGAAACAATACCAGAGAGCACGTAAGATGTAAATATACTCTTTGCAGTTCAAAACCGGACAAGACCACTCGCACCAATCGATTCCGCTTGCATTCTATTGTGTCGCATCTGGTAAATTTTATGGCACATCAGATTCACCATATAGTGGACTAAAAGGTGTTCCAATCGAAATTTGGTCAAACAGTAATGTGTGTAAGTCGATAAAACTTTTTATTAATAAGTCAAATTCTTTTTCGGTTTCAAGTACAGTTAATACAGAATGCGAATGCGAATTGCCGGGTCTTTCGTTTAACACCTGCCAAAAGATTTTGTATACTCTCCTTGTCCACTTTATTCACCGCAGAACGTCAGTTTGCCTTGAACTGTTTCTCACTCACAGAAGCTTTTTGAGTCTTCTTAAGGTTCCGCTTGACGATGGCCCAATATTGTTTGATTGAGCGGAGCCCTAGCGTAATGGGAGGGTTCTTATCCTTGGGCACCATTTAAACGTTGTTTGCAGCATACCACTCCATGGCCTTTTCTCCGTAATGGCAAGATGACAAGTCCGGCCAAAATAGAACGGAACAATTGTGTCGCTTCAGAAAAGGCAGTAGACGTTTTTGTAGGCACTCGCTCAAATAAATTTCCTGGTTGGCGGTTCCGGTCGCAATGTAAACGTTGCTCTTCTAGCCACGGGTACAGATGGCCTGCCACACCAGATAATTCTTCACGAATTTTGACATTTTAATGTACTTGAAAATATCTGCCACCTTTCCTCGTCCGGTTGCTGTGTAAAATTCCTATCCAGGAAGCTGTTTGAAGTCTGCCTTGACGTTAGTTGCAGCGTCCTGTACCACAAAATTAAACTTTGTCAGCACAACTTTCGTGATCGTGCTTTGGCCAACGTGTTTTGTTTATCGTCGCGATTTGGAGTCACCACTTTCTTGTAAGTCGACAGTCCAGCTCGTTGTTTAGCTCTATCCACGGTTGAAGACGCCACTCCCAGTTTTTTTGCGGATCTTGGACGGAGAGGTTGGGGTTCCGCTCGCAACAGCAGGCAACTCTTTTTGTCGTCGCTGTGGCCACTGGCTTTCGATTACCCTCAATGCAGCTTTACAGCTTTTGACAAACGTTCACGTTGGTAACAGTTGATTTAGCCACATTCAAAAACTTCGCCAACTTGGCGTGATGGTACTTTGGATTGTCACCATGCACGTGCAAAATTTTGATGCGTTGCTTCCCTTCATTCGACGACATTTTGATAACTGAAGTGCTTTTCTCAAAATCAAAATAGAGGCATGATGCTACACGCACACGTCTTCAAAATGAGGGGTGTGCAAATTTTTTCTGAAAGGTGGCCGTGAGAAAGGTGGCCGTGAGAAAGGTGGCCGTCGACTTCCCTTTGCGGAAGCCAAACTGGTTGTTATATAGACCGCATATACCATCCGTGTATGTTGTCAGTCTGTTGAGGATTACCCTTTCTAGCACCTTACCTGCTGTATCTACCAAACATATAGGTCTAAGGGGATGGATCTCCTGGTGGCTTCCCTGTCTTTGGTAGCAGCACAAGGGTCTGAATTTTCCAGGCGTCCGGGAAAACGTCCTCGTTCAGACACCTTTGCAACACCACCCTGAACATTTCAGGATCCAGCAAGATAGCCGTCATAATCGTCAGGTTCGGAATACCATCCGGACCCGGCGCTCTGTTCACCTTAAGCAACTTTGCTATTGCAGTGATTTCTTCGTTCGTCACCGTTGCCTCCTCGCCGGCCCCGGGTCACGGTCACGGGTGTTCGGCTACAGAGGTACTCGGGGGCTCTTACTCTGTGCAGCGAGTCGGCGATTGCAGCCCAACTAGCACTGTTGAAGCCATTTTTCACGTCCAGGATGACCACTCCGCAGTAGTGGTTCCCTCTTCTCTTTTGCTTCTGCGCAGACTCCATAGCTTCCACGACCGTTTGGATGGCATCCATCGTGGATCTTCCTTTCCGGAAGCCGAACTGCATGTTGGAGAGACCACCCGAGAGACCCTCCGTGTATTTTGTAACCTGTTGAGAATTACTCTTTCAAGCACTTTGCTGACTGAACCCAACAGGCATATTGGCCAATATGCTGAAGGATCTCCAGGAGCCTTGCCTGGCTTCGGCAATAACACCAGTTTTTGTCGCTTCCAGATATCCGGGAAGTTACCATCGTCGATGCATTTTGGCAACAAGGTCCTGAACATGTACGGATTTGTTAGGATTGCTGCTCTTAGAACCACGTTGGGGATACCATCTGGTCCCGGGGCCTTCTTGATTTTCAAAGCTTTTGCCACCGCTGTTAGCTCCTCGTTTGTTACTCGGGCCTCTTCCTCGTGGTCATCCTGGTGTGGGCGGCCAGATCGTCGGTTCATGCTGCGGAACAGCTGGACTTCTTATCTTCGCCATGGCAACTCCGTAGGCATCACCCCACTGATTTGAATTGGTGTTACGGCAAAGTTCCTCTAAGCAGGCTTTCCTACTGTGCTTGATTTTCTTGTTATCCGTCTTATACGCTAGTCTTCGAGCTGATCTTTCGGCGTCATTGTGGGCTCTCTGCATTCTCCTCCGGGCTTGGTGGCAATGTGATCGTAGATCGGCAATCGTCGAGTTCCACCAGTAGGCTGGACGACGACTGTGCCGTGGTTTGCCCTCTCTCGGCATGGTTGCATCGCATGCTAATACAGCTATCAGTCCATCTGCACACAGGGGATTGCGTTCAAACCTCAACGCTTCATCGAACACTCTCTTGTTGAACTTCGATGTTTTCCACCTTCGCTCGTTTGACTGTTGTACATGCGCTTCCAACATGCGCTTTGTAAGGGCCTCAAGTACACTGCTTCCTCTTGGGTTAGTGAACCGGCTGCCCCATTCTACTGCCCAAGTCAACGATCGATAAGCTCTTCTGTCAGCCTATCGAGCATTTCATTGAACTGTCCGATCGTCCATCGCAGGGGAGCATAGCAGCTTCAGAAAAAGACTCCATTAATTTTGGCGAAAAAACAGCCTTCACGATAGATCACCTCTTGAAATGAATATCTTCCCACCGTCCATATCGCCACCTGATATCCGGTTCGTCGCCGGCCAGGATGCGACAGCTACATCACTACTTTGACTCTGCTACAGATTGCAACAGCAAGTGTTGCGCTGTGTCACAGTGGTTGAGGTTGATTTGCATGTAACGTGATGGTTACCTCCTTCGTTGGCGCAGATCAAACATTTCGGGGGCTGTCGGCAGTCTTTTGCCTTGTGGCCTTCTGATCCGCCCCTTCTGCATGACTTGCTCGTGTCTGCCCCCTACAGATCCGTGCAAGATGGCCAAACTCCTGGCACTTAAAGCACACTTTCGGTCGCTGAGAGATGCTCAGCGGACATACCGATCAGGCTACTTTGATTTTCTCTGTTTTTAGTGCCTTGTTGGCTGCTTCGACTGGTAGTCTGATTGTGGCAACTTGCATACCAGAAGGTCTCTTCCTCATGCGGATCGTCATCCGCACTTCACCAAGCTGGCACTGCTTTTGCATGGCTTTCCTTAGGTCTGCTTTCGAAGACAATTCATACAAGTCCTTGCATTGGATGGTTGCTTCCGGGCACAAAGCTCTCATTTCCACCGCTCCACCCATGACTTTCTCGGAGAGCTCTTTGTAAGCAGAGCTGCTGGACTTCGGATCCTTTTTTAGATCCAGGATCATCTCCCCGGTGCGGGTTCGCCTGATTTTTCTAACGTCTTCGCCTAACTAATTGAGTTCCTGATTCGTCCGCATTGTACGAAGAACCGTCTCGTACGAGTCATCGTTAGCATTGACAATTAGTGCTTCACCTTTTTTTCGCCTTTCGTTTTTTACTTACAACTTCCCACTGGAAGTTTTCACCTACGATCACGTTAGTGGCTGGTTCGTTTTCTAGGTTTGCCACGGTTCTTAAAACATCCTTATGTTTCTTGGAGCCCCCTGGCCGTGCCTCTTCTGGTGAAGACCTAGGTCTCTTTGGCGTGAAGTAAGGCGGGGAACCCGCGCTCTGGGGGATACTTTTCGCCTCACTGATCACCCAGTAACTGCGTTGGTGGTTACCTTCTTCGGTGCCGTTTTAGATGCCACGGCTATGCTGCCTTCTGCAGCCAACAATTTCTTCTCGGCTGTCACAGCTCTGTGCCACGCTGACCATCATTTAACGGCCAATCCAATAGCTCCTTGTATCTTGACGATCATGAGCTTAACTTCTTTGTGGACGTTATTTTTCTTGTCTACGAAGTCATGCAGGTCCTCTACGAGCTTCTTCGCCAATTCCACCTTCGCAAGTTTGGGTACTTTCAATCAAATGCTGTGCTGCTCTTGTTGTTGCAACTCCTCTTGATGCTCACCACGAGACGAGCTCACTGCGACTATCGGGGTAGGTACTGGTGATCTCATCACCTGTCCACCTTTAGCGAAGACATTTGCTCGTCCATTGGTAGTGTCTGGCGTTTTGCCGTCGTCGTTCATATTTTTTTTTTTTTTTTGGTTATTTTTTTCGTTTGTATCCTCGTTCTCGATGCTGTTGGGCCCCCCTCCGGGCCGCTATCTCCACTCGTTTAAGATAGTCGCCTATCGTGAGCCCATGGTTATCTATGCAAGCAGGGAGGCCATGCTAGGGTTGACACGGTCCTTCATGGGGACCGTGTTCAGAGCCGGATTGGCGTAAGTCAGGAATGTTACATCTGAGCCTACTACCCACCACTCAAGGTGACGAGTTTCAAACGTACCTGGAGGCCTGTCAAGGTTTTGCCGGGACGGGGCAGTTGCACCTAGCTCACTTGCCATTTCTAGAGGTGTCACCCCTTCTTACTGAGGAAGTAGAATAGTCCGACTACCAGCCCTGCGCGTCTACTCCAGTCCGTTGATCTATGCCGTGTCCATTACTCGATGCCGAGTCCAGTATATGAGTTGGCGAAGCATTTCCTCAACCGCCGTCATAGGATTACCGCGCCAGAGATCGCGTCGCGTCGTAGTCGGTTGTCTTTTGCGTTGGCCAGTATGCCATAATCAAGATATTACTGGTATCGATCCTGATGTGCCGGTTGGCACTCCGGGTGTTGGGCTAAGGCACTTTGGAAGCGGTACCAGGTCGCTTGTACGGAGTTGCTTACAGATATGTGGTTTTTTATAGGGATCCAAAAGAGCCCACTGTTGAATCCCCGCCACATCCTAGGCGACCTCTGCTTGAGCTGTCTGGGGCCCAGAAGCTCGGTCACTCCCCGAAGGAAGAGCCAAAGGTGGTAATCCACACAGGTGTGTGAACGGTTTTTGCTTAGGCAGGATTCCCATGCTTCCACCCGACTCGCAGAAGGAGGGTTCATCAAGCCCCTGGACCCTTGTCCATGATGCCCACTGTGTGTGTGTGTGTGTGTGTGTGTGTGTGTGTGTGTGTGTGTGTGTGTGTGTGTGTGTGTGTGTGTTTTACTTGGTGGTAAAGCTTTTACGCCGACCCAGCACACGTTCGGTAGCCCGATTCCAGCTACCAAATTCGAGTGAGGGACTCTGAACAGAGAAGATGACTCTGAACCCTACTCCTCTTAACTCCATCAAGAGTCTGACGTTGCCTGTATCCCCCGGATTTGCTCATGCACTTCGCTTGTTGCCAGGCCTAGCTAGTCACGCTAGTTCGCTGATTTCATCACCATAAAACTTCTGCTGCTGCGCACTCCCGTTGTAGATGTACTACTCTTCTTGTTGACCAGTTGGATGCCGAGGTCGGTCCAGCGATTGCGGTTGTAGGGTGACTTCCGGTTCACTGGCGCCCCAACGACCCTGAACTGGCGGTTTGTCACAATCGGCGCTACTTGGTGAGTATGACGGTGGAGATAGCCTACTCCGGCGGAGGGTTCCCCGACGAAAGAATATCTCCCGAAACCGTTAACGAACGCAATATGCTTGCTTCAATGTTGTCCGGTAGTGTCGAGGTCCGTCCAGCGATTCCGGTTTGAGGATTGCTTCCGGTTCCCTGGTGCCCTGACGACTCATGCCGGTGACTCGCTACGGACTACTCAGAATAGTCCCCGACGGTGAATCCATCCTACTCCGACGAAGAGTTCCCCGGCGGTGGAAGTTCTTCCGAAACCGATGCAATCCGGGCAGATGTCTAGGTCGGTCCTGCGGTTCTGGTTGGAGGATGACTTCCAGTCCACAGGCGCCCCGATGACCAATTGCCGGTGCTTCTTCACGATCTACTCAGACTAGTCCCTGGCAGTGGACCTTCGGGTTCGCAGAAGACTTCCGGTTCACCGGCGCCATGACGACCCGAAACCGAACACTGCTCACTGAGCTGGATACTCCTCAGAACCGGCGCTTGTTTGCTGGTCCCGTCTCCATTTACGCTGTAGCTCTGACAGTATTTGCGTCACAACTCTGCTCACCGCGTTCCACGTGTCTTCCTCGTTGCACATTCGCTCTGCGATATTATCCGGCCTTGGGACAGGCATTACCCTTCGCAATTCCGTAAACCTCGGACAGTCAAACACCACGTGCTCTGGAGTCTCCTCTACGTTGGCACACGCCGGGCAGAAAGGTGACGACGCATGACCACACCGGTGCAGGTATTGGCGAAAACATCCGTGCCCGGACAGAAACTGTGTGAGGTAAAAGTTCACCTCTCCATGCTTCCTGTTCATCCACGTCGACACATTGGGGATGAGCCGGTGAGTCCACCTTCCATTCTCCGCGTTGTCCCACTCCTGCTGCCATTTGACCATGGATTCTAGCCTCGCCGTCTTCCTCACATTACTGGTTCCTCTCCGTTGATAGCATTCGATATCCTCTGCTAGGGTTACGCAGATTGGAATCATCCCGGCGATAATGCAAACTGCCTCCGATGAGGTGGTTCTGTACGCACTCGCGACTCTAATTGCCATCAGACGAAACACACTGTTCAACTTCCTGCGGTTACGTTTCGTTTTGAGCGCGGCTTCCCATGCTGGAACGCCGTACCGCAGTATCGAGGATGATACGGCCGCCAGAAGTCGCCTACTGCTGCCTTTCGGACCACCGATATTCGGCATGATCCTTGCAAGCGCACTGATCATTTTAGCCGCCTTTTCGCAGGAATAGTCTACATGGGTGTTGAAATTCAACCGGTCATCGATCATCACTCCTAGATGTCTTAAAGCCCGCACGGACGGTATGACGTGCCCTCCTACGGTAATCTGCATCCACTTGATCTGCATCAAGCTGCAACTTGACTGCATTCATCCAGTTTTCAACTGCGTCGGTCGACTCTGCCACCAGCATTTCTACTTCTTCCAGCGACTCTCCTGTTATCGTGAGGACGACATCATCCGCGAACCCGAAGATCTTCACGCCCTTGGGCAGCTTCAGTTTTAGGACTCCGTTGTACATTATGTTCCACAGCGTTGGGCTGAGTATGGAGCCTTGAGGAACGCCCGCCGTAACCCTAATCGACTTCTGCCCCGAGTTCGTTTCGTAGACCAGAATCCGGTTTTGGAAGTAACTCTTAAGGATTCTACACAAGTAGTGGGGGACCCGCATACTATACAGCGCTGTGGCGATGGCCTCCCAGCTGGCACTGTTAAAAGCGTTTTTGACGTCGATCGTTACTACCGCGCAGAACCGATTGCCGCACCTCTTCTTCTTGGACGCTCTCTCTGCAACTTCAATGACCGTCTTGATTGCATCCACCGTTGATCTCCCTTTTCGGAATCCAAACTGCTTTTCAGATAAGCCGGTCTCGCCCTCCGTGAACTGCGTCAGTCGATTGAGTATAATCCTTTCCAGAAGCTTCCCCAGTGTATCGAACAGGCATATGGGCCTATACGATGCTGGATTCCCTGGTGGTTTCCCTGGTTTTGGCAGCAGCACCAATTTCTGGATCTTTCACTTATCCGGAAAGTAACCATCTGCTAGGCATGCTGCGGGAAAAGACCCTCTACGATGATCTTCAGCTTATCCGGGCACATTTCTGCTCTCGTCACTAGACCCCTGATCTTCGCTGTTACGACCCGATAAGCGTTGCTCCAAGGGTCATCGTCAGCTTCCCGGCACAACTCCTTGAAGCAGTTGGATTGGCTGATTTTAATCTCCCGTTTGAAGGCCGCTCTAGCTTCACGGAAGATTATCTTACGGTCCTCTCTGACCGTTTCAGACCTTGTTCTCTGAAAGCGTCTTCTAGCTCTGAGACAAGCAGCACGAAGACTAGCAAGAGTTTCGTTCCACCAGTAATTTAACCACCGGTTGTTCTTTGGCTCCAATCTCCTTGGCATCGTCGCATCGCAAGCCCTCGCCAGAGTTTCTGTCAACTCATCTGCATCAAGATTTGTAGCGCCGCTGTCTGCGTGAAGTGCTTCAATCAAATGATCCTTGTCGAAGTCCTTCGTCTTCCATCTCTGCCCGCTAGTCCTTATCTCTCTTACAACCGTCTGCATTCGTGTTCCAACACTATACCGGATCGACTGGTGATCACTATGTGTATAGTCCTCACAAACTCTCCAGTTCATGCTCCTCACCAGCGACGCACTGCAGAACGTGACGTCGATGGTAGACTTCCTGCCATCTCTGCGAAATGTACTAACGGTACCTTTGTTGCACAGCCTGATGTCCAGCTTCGCCAACGCTTCTAGCAAACTGTACCCTCTGGGGTTAGTCAGTCTGCTTCCCCATTCCACTGCCCAAGCATTGAAGTCGCCTCCAATGATTACCGGTCTTCGGTCGATCAGCTTGTTTGTGAGAGCGTCCAGAATTCGGTTGTACTGCTCCAGAGTCCACCGTGGGGGTGCGTAACAGCTGCACACAAAGATCCCATTAATTTTGACGATTACGAAACCTTCGCTTGAACTGTCTACCACCTCTTGGATAGGGAATCTGCCCATCACTTGGATAGCCGCAATCCCTGATGAGTCCCCCACCCAGTTGCCGTTGTCAGAGGGGATCCGATATGGTTCAGCAATAATTGCCACGTCGCACATTGCTTCTGTTGTGGACTGCCACAACAGTTGCTGTGCGGTGTCGCAATGATTGAGATTTAACTGGATGATCTCCATTAATCCCGGCCCGCCATCGCCTTCTTGTATGCAGGGCATTGGAAGCCACCCCCGGCAGTGGACCTAGCCTGTGTGTGTGTGTGTGTGTGTGTGTGTGTGTGTGTGTGTGTGTGTGTGTGTGTGTGTGTGTGTGTGTGTGTGTGTGTGTGAGAGAGAGAGTGTGTGTTCGCTTGTGTGTGTGTGTGTGTGTGTGTGTGTGTGTGTGTGTGTGTGTGTGTGTGTGTGTGTGTGTGTGTGTGTGCATTGTCCACTGGATACAATGGAGTGTTGCACTCATTGTTCTCGAACTCAATGGTTTGCTTCTTGTTGGAAAGCTAGACATCAGCCGGTGATATTCTGGTTTGTTTTTGTTTTCACTTAGCGCACATAGAAAGACGTAAGCCATAACGTCCACTTTTGGTTTATACATCGTGTTCAATTTAACAAAAAATAAACATTTCTCATCAGAATCAAGTAAAACAAAAACAAATATTTATGTTTCATGACCAATTGACATGCTGTCGTTACTTCCAGCAATGACATTGGTGGGACAACCTCAAGTTGTGAAATTTTGCTTTGAATGGCACAATAAAGAAGATTTATTCATTTCATAAATAATGTCCCCTTCAGTCCTTCTCTAGGATGCACAGAAAGTATGTAGCTGCTGAACTTCGTGGTCCCACCAGAGGGAAAGGTTGCATTTTACAGTGCAACAACAGCACCATAAACTATCCGCTCGGCTGGAGTAGCTGTTCTTGTTCATTAATCTCGTTCGCGCGCTCGCTCAGCCTTATTCACCGAACGACGACGAACCTTCCGGATATAATTCAAGATTTGCAAGACAAGACGAAGATAAACTACCCCGGACCAGAATGGTCGCTCCTCGGTGGCGCAACACTCGACCTGGTAACTGATGGTGCATCATTTAGTTTTCGAATCTCAACAAACACGTTATGCTCGCTTTTGTTATGGCCTTGCCCGACTGAATCGAGCAGCAACCAATTCATACTCAAGCAGGCAAGAAATGAAATTACATGTTTTATGATGTCCTGCATAACAACGGCTAGCTAACTAGCAAGTTCAACAACGTAGTAACTAAATGTTGTTGCTCAGATACAAAACATGTTACACTACCTTTCCGTTCCGTTGAACAGAGTGGTAGCTTCCAAATTGAATGTTTTGTGGATAGTGACATATATTGAAGGAATCGCTGCATGTGGGTTCAAGTGATACCTCAATAGCATATCCTCATAATTATTACCTCGACGACGACGACGACGCCATTGATAATGGCATCCTTGGAAATGGACCACCCACCATTTGGGAATGTCATAAAGATCATTCGGCTGCTCGTCGTTGTCACATTCATCATCAATATGGAGCTCTGTACTTACCTAATGCCATTATGAGCATCTGCTTTTTGGGTCCTTACGTCCCAACTGGACGTTTAAAATTTGCTCCCAAGTTGTCTGATGTTTTTAGTTGAGAAAGTAGATGTGACGTTGTTCTAGCTGAGAAATTTCCGGAGATCAAAACCGCCATTCCTTTGGTATGGTCTTTCTTGAAGGCCTAGAGAAGCCCACCGGGGGAGGACTTTAAGAATGAAGGGACTAATTCATCGATGGAATGAAGGGAAATGTTGTGACGGGGATAATTTGAAGGTGAACATCGTTGAGGATGTGCCTAAGGAGCATTGTCGTTAGCGTTCATAATTGGAAAATGGTTGATGGTTCCTTTTTATGGCTGTGTTATTTAAGCTGCCGTTGATTGCGTTTCTTGTTTGATGACTGGAAGCTGTAATTTTCGTTCCGCTTCTTTGGTGGTGTTGTATTTTTTAAACCAGTTTTATTATTTCTCTGGTTATGAGAACATCAAATTACTTTAAAAAATAACAGGTCAAAACAGCTTGAAGTCTTTCAAAAAATAACTTCCTCGAAAGCTATTCCTAATCATTCTGCAATAAGCCGTGACAAAACTTCATCTCAACAGACTAACGATGTACCAAATCTCTTCGCCTTTCAAACTCAAGGAAGTGATGAAGTGTAATCAAAATTCCGGGAAAGGATTTCCTTGTGCGGACAATTAGCCCAAACCGGAATCCTCTTGAAATTTTACAAAGTCCCCTCAAACCAGCTGAATCACCATTTGGCATCCCTCGCCGCTCATCAATCTTTTTCGAGACCAATAAAATTAATTTCTATTCCGCCGCTCGGCTATGGCTCCCCGAAGGAAGGAGAAGCACAAAGTCACAACACTCCATTCGCAGTTTTGCACACCATCAGCCAACATTAAGGACACGAAAAACCCATCTCACAACCAGCAACGCAGCAGCCGACCGGAGAAAGTGGAACCGTGGGCCACAAAAGAAGAAGATCCTTTTCGATGCGGTTGTTGTTTCGATTCTGAGTTCACTACGTTTTCATTGTCACTCCACTAGCCTTCCTCGAGATCGTTGTCTTAGTTTCTTCAACAACCCATTTTGCACCGCTTTTCTTCTGCCGCTTTCCCTGTTTTATCAACGCCGACCACCATAATCAACTCCAATGCTATTCGCATCGCGGATGATTGGAGAACTAGGTATAAAATGCGCCACTGAGGTAAAATGAGCCACCATGATGTTTCGAGAAAGGAGATATTTTGCTCAACTTTCCAAAATGTTAATGATAACGGGTGGCTATTAAAATTTTGGAATTTTTTCTAGGCCTCTATGCTCAACAACAAACCAGCTCAGAGAGAAATAAGAGTGTGCATGCGTTAGCTCTTTCTCTCCTCTTTCTGCTAGTATTTTCTGTTTTGTTTATGCTTGCTCAGTTTTGCTCAAAATGCCGTCGAAAGAAGAAGTATTTCGCGAGCGCGTTGTACAGTTCTACGAACTGCACAGAAATCTCGGCAAAACGTATACGGTACAACATTTTAAAAGCGATAATGTTGCGACTTCGACTGTTTACCATATCCTAAGATCCCCAACAACTGCTCGCAAGCAAGGTAGTGGAAGACCAGCCAAAATTATGGACGCAAAAGGACTTCGTTCTCTTTCTCGTGCCTTCAACAACAAGGTATCACTGAGCCAACGGGATGCCGCAAAAAAAGTTCAACTGTTCTTACCAGTACATCTGCAAAACATTGAAAAGAGCCGGAATAAAGTGCCGAGCCCCGGAATATACTGATGCACAGATTTCAACGCTGAGATCCCAATGCCGTTGGTTGATTAAAAATTATTCCGGAAAAAGTTTTGTTTTGGACGACGAAAGCTACTTCCCTCTTTCGAAGACGCAGATTCCCGGAAACGATCGATACTATTCAACGGATAGTTCTACTACACCTCCGAACATAAAATATAAGTTTAATCATAAGTTTGAACAGAAAGTGATGCTGTACATTGCCATTTCCGAGAAAGGCATTTCTAAGCCATGGTTCAAGCCCTCTGGTGTGGCAATCAATCAAGATGTGTACCAGAACGAATGTTTGAAGAAAATTTTGATCCCGTTTCTACAAAAACATCATGCTGATGGACAATACGTGTTTTGGCCGGATAAAGCGTCATCGCATTATGCCATAAAAACACAATCGTTCCTGAATACCCTTTCGATCCCATTTGTACCCAAAAACCACAACCCGACAAATCTGCCTCAGTGTCGCCCAATCTAAGATTGCTTCGGGGTTTTGAGTTCCTTGGTGTACAAAAATAACTGGAGAGCCACGAATTGCAAACAGTTGATTGGTAGAATCAAGAGATGCATTCGCAAAGTTGACATGGAGGCCGTACAACGGTCCTGTTCCGACATCAAACGGAAGCTTCGCCGAACATCCGATTACGGACCGTTTTCAAATGTTCACTTATTTTTTTTCAACAATGGACAATGTATCTTTTATTTGAATAAATCAGATCTTCTTCAACTATGTTTGTCTTTTTTTGACAGCTTGAGAAAGAAATTCCAAAATTTTAGTTGCCACCCGTTAGTATTTATTGTTTCTTATTTTGCTTGCAATCTATATAAATAAAAATGGATTTCTGTCAGTTTGTCTGTCTGAACCTAATAGACTCGAAAACTACTGAACCGATCAGCATGAAATTTTGTGTGCAAGGATTTTTGGAGCCGTGAAAGATTCCTATGATGGTTTAACCCCTCACTTCTCTGGAAAGGGGCGCTCCCATACAAATGAAACACTCATTTCTACATAACTCGAAAACTAATCAAGCAAAAGAAACCAAATTTGGCATGTGTGAGGTTTTTAAGGCAAGAAATGTTTCCATAATGGTTTCAGATTTCTCCTTGTCCTGAAAGAGGGTGCTCCCATACAAATGAAATACAATAATCTGTATAACTCGAGAACTAATCAAGCAAATGGAACCAAATTTGGCATGTGGAGGTTTTTGAAGATAAATACTGTTTCAATGCTGATTTGAGACCCCTCCCTTTTCTTAAGGGGTGGCTCCATACAAAGGTTTTTGAAAGAGATAAATGTTTCTATGATGATTTGAGACCCCTCCCCTTTCTAAAGGGGGGGGATCCCATACAAATGAGACGCAAATTTTTGCATAACTCGAGAACTAATCAGGGAAATGGAACCAAATTAGGCATGTTGAAATTTTTGAAGGAGAGAAATGTTTCTATGGTGTTTTTAGACAAGGGGGGGGGTGCTCTCAAATGGAACACAAATTTCTGCACAACTCGAGAACTAATCAAGCAAATGGATCCATATTTGGCATGTGGAGGTTTCTGAAGACAGCCCCCACCAATAGCACGTCTAAATATTTATTCAAAGAGATGAAAAAATCACAAAAATATGCAACATCATCTAATAAGAAGCTTAGTGACTTTTTGATAAGTTGTTAAGAGCCCCCTGGACCTCCTTTTAATTTGTACATCATTTTTAAGGGTATCAGTTGTTGAATTAACGTTAAGTTTAGTTGCTAATACCCGCTAACCTATAATCTACGCATTCCCGAAGATAGCTCAAAAATTTCATTAAAACCGACGTAAACACTTAAAATGAAGAGATAATGATAAGTTGTCTTCTACAAAAAAGTGTACTTTTGAAGTATCTTAAACTCTGTATAACACTTAACAAATGAGAAAATTCAAATAAAAAAGTCATTTTAAGGGGGTATTACATTTTTCATTCCTTTTTCACCCTATAACTTCGTCCAGTTAAGAGATAGAAAGTTTATATCTTCTACAAAGTTTCATGAAATAACCTAATCTACAATGTTTTTAATACATGGTTATCGATTTGAAGCAGAAATAAAAAAAAAATTTGTTTTTGCTAGGTGTATACACCCCTAAAATCAAATTTGTTAGCAGAAAAATAAAGTACTCCAAAAATGTAGAAACATTGTACAAGACATAAATGGTCGACACCTAATAGTTTTGCCGCAAATACCCATGTCCCACTTTTTTTTATTTCGTCCCACTGTGAGGCGTAGCAACGATCGCACCGGGGTCAGCTAGTTTAAATGTATAAATAAACGTTTGTTTTAGAGAATTTCGATATAATATTCAATCCATCCATCACTACATTTGTCGTTGGTTTGAATGACAAAATTGCACGCAATTACAGCACTGGACAAAACAAAGAACGCTATCCTGATATTTCCTTAGTTCATTTTCTGATTTTTGACGTAGGGCTACGTCTTTGGTTTTAATACTGGGGTAAAATTTATAATAAAAATCGCATTCCAACCGTCACGAAAAATGGTGAGGTTTTGAGCGTCACTATCTCAGTCATTTCTAAGAAGATTTTCAAAAAATTTTCACCAATCGTTTGGAAATATTTCTACGCATTGACTTCAGTAGAGAAAATTGTTGATTTTGGGCCACATATTTTTGGAAAATTTATTAATGTTTAGCCTTTTCTTAATCAGTAAATTAACTCCTCTAGGCCTAACCCAACAGGAAAATGGCTGTATGAATCATAGACTGAATAAAACTGTACACTGTCTTCGGCAAATGTGTTCTTCATCAATTCTTACACCTGAGAATCATAAAAACATAGGAGGCCTTAAAGGCCTAATTGGGACGAAAAAATAAATGCCTTATTAATAGTGTAAGGCAGATTTCTTATTGTGTAATAGTGTAAGGCATTTTTTTTTATCTTCCTGGGATGTTTTAGGTTATCCAAAATGTACTTGAGTTCAGAACTTCAGATCTTCAGATGTGGCAGTAGCTTAGGGGGCTATATAAGGTTACGATATGTATTCAAACATAAGTAATCAAATTTTTGGAGGGTCTACAGTCATTATTTGATAACTGTGTTATGTTCTAGGTCATATAAACTACCCTTGAGTTTATAACTTAAGATCTACAGAACTATAGCTTTTTGGGCTAAAGAAAGTAACGCTACGTATTCAACCATATTTAGTTAATATCTTCGAATATAAATATACACAAGAACATAATCTTGAGATGGTCTAGGTCATCCAAACTGTCCTGGCGTTGGAAACTTAAAATTACTAATTTGTAATAGTAATTTACAAGCTACACCACGTTACAATAAATATTCAAACTAATTCAGTTAATATTCTCAGAAGTCGACAAACGTCATAAAGCAATAAGACATGTTATAGGTCATCCAAACTATCCCTGAGATTAGAACATAGGACCTTTACTTGTAACAAAAGCTTTGTGGGCTATGAAAAGCTACGATGTGTATTAAACCATATTCATTGACTATCTTTGAAGAACTACAGACATTATTAGATAATCTTTGGATGTTCTAGGCTATCCAAACTATCCTAGAATTTAAAATCTACAGCTGTACCTGTAGTTTTCTGGGCGAAGCCAAGTGACAATATGTTTTTTACTAATTTGAGTGAGTCTTCTGGAAGGTCGACAAATATAATGAGATATTTTGTGATGTGCTAAGTCACCAAAACTGCTCTTGAATGCAGAAGTTGAAATCTGTGGACGTAACATTAGCTTTATACCTATGAAAGGTGACGATATGCATTCCAACACATTCAGTGAATCTTCTGTAAGGTGACAAGTCATTATTAGATTATCTTGGAATGTTCAAAGTCATAAAAGCTGACCATGAGTTCTATATTGAGCAATACAAAGACATTAGAGGATCACCTTGCTAGTTTCAGGGCAATGAAACTGTCTTCCAAATGTTAAGGTTTATACTTGTAATAGTAGCTTAATTGCAGTAGTTTGGCATAGTTTATCCCAAGATTATCTCATAATGTCTGTTGGTCTTCCAGGACATTCATTGAATATGGTTGAATATGTTTGAAAAGCTACTGTTACAACTGTAGATCTTAAGTTTTGAACTACAAGACAGTTTGGACGACCTATCACATCTCGAAAAAAATATTTTCTACTGTATTCAATAATTTCTGTGTGTTGAGCACCAAATCAATCAGAACACAAAAAATTGCTTGTATAATAACGCTTGGAAAAAATTAGGCCTGAAAGGGTAATTCGAAGAAAATTGGCTATCATTTATAGGCTGTTCCAGGAAGTATAAGCACACTTTCAAAATAACAAAAAAGTCATGTTTTTTTTTTATTTTTAATAATTTTATTTGGCAAATCATATATGTATTTGTATTTTATATGATATTTTACTCTCGTTTAATCAAAATATTTAATCATAGCCAAGACTTTTAACTTTTCCTCGAACATGACCCATTAGCTTCTGCACAGTGATACTTCCTACCATTTTGACAACTTTTGACCAATCTTTCTTAAATTTTTGGATATCGTCCGCTGGTTTTATGAATTTTCGAAGCTTTGCTTTGGTTAAAGCCCAAAAAGTCTCGATTGGTCGTGCCTCCGGGCAGTTCGGCGGATTCGTGTGTTTCGGCACGAAACATACATTTTGACTTTTGTACCATTTTGAAGTGTCCTTTGCGTAATGACACGACGCTAAATTAGGCCAACACTACTTGACCTTCGTGCTGCCTGATCATCGGCAATAATCGCTTCTGGAGACATTCCTAAACGTATTTCTGAGTGTTCATCATCTCCGTTGTGATGTACGGACTAGATGTTTCACCACACTCGCATATTGCCTTCCAAACCATAACCTTCTTACCGAATTTTTCGATAAAAATTTCCTTCTCCATTTCGGGGATGTCTTTGTCTTCGCTTACAGTATAGAATTGTCGTCGGGAAGCGTTTTGTAATCTTGTTTCACATACGTTTCATCGTGTATTATTATACACCCAGAATTTCTACACAATAACGAATCGTAGAGTTTGCGGGCCCGTGGTTTCACGGACGCGGCCTGTTTTGAGTTCCTTTTGGATTTTTTCTGCTTCCGGTATGTTTTTAGCTCAAGTCTTTCTTTGGCATGCATCACGTTACTCGACGAGGTCCCTAGTTTTTTCGCAACATCCAGAACGGAAGTCGCTGGTTTTTGCTTGTAGGCATCCCTGATCGTCTTATCGATATCCGGACTTACAGGACCGGATTTCCGATCACTCTTCGGCGCATCTTCAAACGTACACTGTTCTCTATATTTTCGAAACGTAGATCGTATCGCTCCGATGCTTACACCCTCTTCCTGGGCCAATTTTCTCAAGGAGAGTCCGCTGACAGTGCACCATTTGTGCACGATACTTTTTCGTTGTTCTGGAGTTAGACCGCGCATTTTGATAGGTAACACAAAACTGAGCACAACACAAAGTGACTGTTAAAAAAAGGTGTGCTTATACTTTCTGGAAAAGTCGTTAGTTGTGTAGTCCTACGTCATCAGCTCGAACAACCCAATGAGGCTGTACCTTATAGTTCTTTAAATAGATAGTTACTCGAGTAATTTATGATTAGGGCCTGAAAGCCAATTGCAAACAATGAGTTAAAATTTTTATGTGTTTGTATATTGTAGGACTTCTGTGATTCCTGAGAAATCAACATGCAAAGTCATTGTTTACAATTGGCTTTTAGGCCCTAATCAGGAATAACTCGAGAGTTCTTCAATGCATTCAAACAAAAGTTAGTACTGCAGATGTACTTGCGTAATTTATTTTGTTAGGAGAATTGGAACTGATATATGATTCAAAGATGACAATTAAAGGCTGTAGTCAAAAAAATGAGACTCCGTATATGGTCTGTCTAAATTAATGTAAATTTAGGTTTTCTTAAAACTTTCAGGGAATAAACTACAACATTTTGCTATTTATTTGATTTATTGGATCTCCACTTCATGACTGAATGCCCAAAGTTTGCCCTTGAGACCACTCATAAATTTTTGGGAAATAGTTGGGCCGTCATCTTTTGATACTTCTACCCACTGTTTCTTTAAAGTCAGCTCGTTCTCGAATTAATTAAACTTTTGCATGCAAAAGCACCAATAAAGGAAAGAAGTACTGCTAAATGTTTAAGGACTGTGCCAACAAATAATGTGCGATCTGCATTAAGAATTCAGGAATATGCCCTAATCGATGAGAAAACATCTTCGGATAATCTAATTATGATCGGTATATCTGTTAAATAAAGCAACAGCTATTAGAATGTATGCAACTTAATATGGCCAAATGAAGTAATTTGCGCACTTTAATACTCGCATACAGTATGTCTCATAAAAAATTGCGAAAGTTTTCAATACTTATTATTGGGTAACCTTAAACATTATTTAACACTGTTTTAACAACAATCAATATGCAACTAGCGGAGAACCCCTTGGTCCGAAGTACACCTTGAAACTAGTTGTACATATTTGCGCCTTTGTTTTGATTTGCTGTGTTATTTTGACAGAATGATTGAGAGTGTGTTCGTGTGATTTCATTCAGAGGGGCGCATTATTGAGCTTGGGACCGAGTTTGGGACCGATGTTCTAGTACTGACTGAGCCAAGAAAAAAATCATAATTGTTCGGGACCTACTGGTCTTAGAGTTAGTCTATGGTTTTAATGCGTGTGTGTAGTGATCTGATTGTACACTCCCGTATCATTTTACTCAATTTTTGAGTACAATTGTATACTATCTCTTTTTCTCTCACGGAAATGCTACTCAATTTTCGTTAAAAAGTGGATCAACTAATTTTTTTAGTAGATCCACTTTTTAACGGAAATAGAGTAGCATTTCCGGGCGAGAAAAAGAGAAAATATACAATTGTACTAAAAAATTGAGTAAAATGAAACGAGAGAGTATACTTCGGAACGATGTAAACAAAACAGTGGTTCGCGAGTAACAAAGTGGAGAAAAATGTACGCAAAGGAGGTTGGGCCCAAAAGCCCGTGAAACAAATTGCAACGATTGTGGGATGCCAGCTGGTTACCGTTTACCGTACCCAACGTTCACTCTTTGATGGTCCACGTCCACGGAAGCCGGGAAGTGGCCGACCACGGTCCGCTCGCACACCGAAGCTCATCAAATCAGTTAGAGACAAAGTGAGGCGAAATCCATCAGATCGTTCCGAAAATTGGCTAAGGAAGCCGTTGTTTCAAAAACCACCATGCAACGGTTGGTCAAAGATGACTTGAAATGTTCGTTCAGGGCAGGAGTAAAGCGCCACTTTGTAACGGACCGAATCAAACAACTACGGCTGGAGCGCTCGAAACGTTTGGTGTCAGCATTAGAAAAGAAGCATACCATCATCGTATTCTCCGATGAGCAAATGTTCACCATCGATCCCGTATCTTACACACGTACAGACAGGCTTATTTCGCCGCAGAAGGTTGAAGATGTTCAAGAGAACGTGAAATTAAAGTTTCCAACTAAACATCCGGCCTGAGTCATGGTTTTCGGGGCAGTAGCGTCAATGGCTTGAAAATGCCTCCAGTATTTATCAAATCTGGATTAAAAGTTAATACCGAGGTTTACATGAACATTTTAAAGGATCACAATCTCCTATGGATGAAAGCCAGCTTTGGAGCACACCAATACGTCAAAGACGGAGCACCCTGTCATACTTCAAAAAGGACTCAAGCGTGGCTGAAGGAAAACATGGCATTTTTCCCTCCTTGCAGCCCGGATTTGAATCCTTTGGATTACTCAATATCGGCATATGTTCAGTCTAAGGCCTGTGAACGTTCTCACCTCAGTGTTGGCGCCCTGAAAGCTTCCATTACCAAGGCATGGAGCTCCATGACTGACTCATACATTGAAAAGGTATGCTCTCGATTCCGTACCCGTTTGGAGAAGGTGATCAACGCACCAAAGGCAGGAAGGGACATAAACAAATGTTTACGCCTTGTTAACGAACGCTTGAAAGCAGGTACAGGTAGTGTGTGAGCATGCTAGCAGGTGTCACTACTACATGCATAAATTGTCATATATCTTGCACTGGAACAAAATCGGAATGTATACATTTTCAAAGTGCAGCTATAAAGATGCAACGCACTGTTCGTGAAGCACGGAATGTGCAGTGATTTTATGAGCGGTTTTGAGGTTGTTTTCTTGCTGAAAAATAAACCTTTTTTTCTAAGCCTACTTTACGCGACGTCTCTTTATGATTCCTTTTCAGAATGCTAATGTAGGAGTCTGCCATTATTATTCGATCTGTTTTCTCAAGATTTCTAACACCAGACAAAGCAAAGTAACTTGACAGCATAATACTGCCCCCGCCGTACTTCATGGTCTTCTATATATTTTTATCGGCAAGTTTTTCATCAGATTTTGTCCAGACTGATGCACATTGTTTACGCTCAAGGAGTTAAAATTTGCTCTCAACAGTACATATTTATCAGTTTTGATAAAGGTCGAACACAAAGAATATAGACAAACCTCTTTAAATTTCGTATAAACAATCGTCGATAGGCAAAATTCATTTTTAAATCCCAGTTCCTGCAGTGTTTTAACGCAAAAAAATCAAATTGATTGGTAATCAAATTTGTGTTGCGTGTTATGAAATCTAGGAAAGTGGAAAACTTGAAAATGCATTTCTATTGCGTTCCTTAATTATTCTTCCTGCAAAAAATACTCAGACAGTGACTACAGGTTAGGGAAAGTTCATTAATTACCTCACGCAAAAATTGACATTTTACAACCCCGCCTCCCCCCTCTCTTGTCGCGTTTTTTGTATGGACCTTCAATTTTTTTTTTGTATGGATCGACACGTTTCCTCAAACCCTCCCTTCCTCTTACTGCGTGACATAATTAATGGACCTTCCCTTATGAAAACAACGATTCCTATACGTAGAAAAGTTAGATGTTCAATACTACCATTACTTTGGGTCAGGATGACTATGGCAATATAGTGATTTAGAATTGACTATGGTCATGTTCAGAATGACCATTAAAAAAGTTGATTCAACGTAATGTATAATGTCTGTGTTGTTCTTGTAACCATGACCTTAATCGAAAATACCATGATAGTTGTGAATTGGACGATTTTCATGGCAAGTTTAACCTTTATTTGCAATAGTCATAATGACCGTTATTTAATAGCCGCTAAAAGTGAATTATATCGATCAATTAGCGCATAAAACCAATCAATTTCTTAAAGGGGCGCATTTTACAACCAGTTACCCCACTTTTTGTTCGAGATGATCCGCAAGCTTCGGAATTGCTTTATCACCACTGCGAGAATGGAACCGAACCGCAGCTCGTCAATAAAATTTAACGATTATGGTGATTCGCTCTGCAAACCGAATCATAGGAACATTACGCCAATTTTGTATTTTCGAGCTAACTAAGGTATCGGGACATGAGCTTGGCTTTGTTCCTAAGCTTGTATTGGCAGGTCGAACAATCGTTTTTCGGAAATCAATTGACAAATAGAAACTTTAATTTTCAAATTATGACATAATTATGATGGATCGGATATTTGCAATACTGAATTCGAGTTTCAAATTTCGACATTTCGTTGTAGACCAACGCTGATAAGACCGGCAGTTCTGCCACACTGAAAATTTATTTTCGTAAAGTAGCTTACATGTGTTTCGTAAACATGGATTTTGTACATAGAACACATGTCTCGTATATTGTATGAAACATTCATAATGCTTTTTATCTGGTGAAATACTATCATTAAACCTTTTTGTAGAATGCACGAAATTAACTTTGTGATGACCAGCCAATCGCTGTTTCTTTTTTATACCGTACTCATGCATGATGGTGTTTCTGCTGGTATGGGCGGGAATAATTTATCGAACCCAAAATTAAAAATTAAATCGCTGTCTAGAGCTACAACTTCATGGTCATTAATCAAACATGTTCTCACGAGTCAGCGTGGCCTAGTGAGATCAACCTCGGAGTCAGAATCAGCACTTCCCAAATATTCAGGTTCGAACCCCATGTCATAACCATTAAAAAAAACGCTGGACAACTCCACGAGGTTGCGCTTTTTTGTCAATTACATTTCGAGTCGATAATGAAGATCTGTCAGTCCTTCATGCAACCACCAGAGAGTTTCTTTTTAATTTGTGACCAAATATTCGTAGCTCTTTGTATTGTTTTCGTACAATGTACGAATGTTCTTTCTGTGTCAACAAAAGCTTCGTGCTTTTGACAGTTGCGCGTGTGTATTAATTACAAATGTATCTTCATAAAAAGAACAAATCAGTTTCGTTGCAGAAAACAACGAATGGATTTGTGACTATTACCTTCGATTTTGTAATATAAACTAAAATTAACATTCAGTGCATATACTTGTCAGGGTCTTATACAAGATCCGGGTGCTGCTGGTGAAAGGTGAGAGTATCGAGTGCAAGCCGGGTAGTGGCTGTCTGATGGTTTTGCGTGACCGGAAGGTGCATCAAGCGCTCAAGACGGAAGCCAGATGGTCAAGAAGTACTTATTTACCATTATGGACACAGTCATCAGGAAGCGGAAGTCAAGGCCGGCCGTGATCGATGCGCAAGTGGCCACCTAAAAATAGAAGCTGAAAGTGCTCGTCAGGGATGTCTTTAAAGCGCAACGATGGCAATAACTGCCAGGTGACCGGTTATGTTACGTAACCCAACGTGAAGTACATAGCCCACACGAAGTTCTCGAAGAAGGCCCTTCTGACAATCAGTGAGAAGGGGATGTCACAGCCGCTCTTCCTTTCATCGGGACCTGCGGTTTATGGGAAAGTGTACAGCACGAAGTGCTTACCGGAAGTTGCGGCGTTCATTAAGAAACAGCACCCGATGAACGATGTCCGTAATCACGAGGTTAGCGGCTGCACGTCGGTCAAGCGATTGTCATGAAGTTAGGGTTTGATTCCCGTTCCAGCCTGTGGAATTTTTCGTAAAACGGAAATGTCGAATCTGGTCCACGGGTTGTTGGGGTGCGACCAGTAATTTGATCTATTGTAGTATATCCCGTATCCTTCGTGTAATGCTTGTCGAGTTACTTCATCACTATTGCGAAACGAAGCGTTTGAAGATCCAAGGTATCTCGATGAATGCCAATATTGCTGGGTGAACCTGAAGCAGAGGATCTATTGGGAGAACTTCGTGGCGGAAACTGGAAAGTAGCTGTTCAATAATGTGACCAGAGAGTTGAAGCATATGCCAATATCTCTTTTTCAAATGGCTCTAACTTACGTTCCGGCAAACTGCCGTAAGGCAACACGACAGCGAGTGTAGTAATTTTTGTAGAATTTTGTAAATTTTTGTAATTCAGGAATCAATGAAACCTAGTTTTTTTCGATATATTTTATCGTTTTGTTAACCTTCCATTCGAAAATTGTCTAATTTTTTTTATGGTACCGTATCACTTTTTGAACTATTTCTTGAAATTTTATATGATAATTATCTCTAAAATTTTGTTTTACATTTTTAAATTAGTATTGGTATCTGTAGTATAACACTACACAGAAATTTTAAAAATTTATTATGTCAGATGAACTTAAAAAAAAAATAATTCCCACGGCCAATTTTCACTAATAAGGTGACTTCGAGCAACATCAATGTTATCCATGCTTAAATGAATAAAAAAACACCAAATTTTTATGCAAACCGTTTGATGCAGATATCTCCCGAATAGCACAGGGGTGGATCATTCCCCAAAGGGAACGTTCATTAATTATGTCACGCAAATCAGGACCATTTTAAAAACCCTGACCCTTTTTCATGTTTTTTTATAGACCTTAAATTTTGTGTACAGATTATCACAATTCCCAAAGCTCCCTTCCATTAAAAGCATAACATAATTTATGAGCGACCCATCCATTGCTTTTTTTCAGTAGCTCACCATAATATTAGACAAACAGAAATACCTCACCCGTGTCGTTTTTAATTCGGTACTACACCGGTGTAAGGACGCCAACACTGCCGTGAATCGCATATCCGTTCCATATGGATAGAAAATCAAGAAAATATGGTACTGATATGCGATTCACGGCAGAATAAGTGCGAGTCATAAACAGCTAAGGAAATGTTTGTTAATGTCATCATATTTTTAGGGGGAAGGGGATTTTATAGACCGTGTCGTTCAGAAAGAACCATACAAAAAGGGTGACCAAGGTGGGGGGAGGGGCTTTGTGTAGAAACACACCTTTTCTTCAACACAGAACAAAACAAAACAAACACTTTGACAGATTGGAAGGTAGTGCAACACTTCGAGAAGGTTGTCGCGTTTATTCGTTTGCTCTTAATTATCGATCAAAAATTTTTTTTTTCATTCATTAATTTGTTTATGTATAAAAAATTAATATTTTTTTGATAAGCTTAGAAAGATGAATGTTTAAGTAATCTGAAAATGTGGTTGTCGATTTTTGTTAAAACCATTTTATTGCTTGAACATATGATTGTCGTTGGGTTTGGTGAAAAATACCATAAGGAGCATTTTTTAAAAAATACTTTTTTGTAGCGAAGGAAATAGAAAATGTTAAAAACAAAATGTATTTATATACCCTAATAAATGCTGAATATATATGGTTCAAAGCTTCAACAATTCAGGCACTTGGAGAAGGATAATTTTTAATTGAATAAATATTGGACCGCTCTATGGTACGCATTTTTTCGTGGGAAATCAAAACTATTACTAAATCTTCGAGATTGTTTTAAAACTAGACCAAACTTATTTGTTAGAGATTGAAAGTGCATTTATATTTTTCGGTACAGTCTATTCGTTTAAATAGACTTGAGAAAAAAAGGTAATTATTAACTGATAATATGCGACATTCATTGGTTAAGTCACAGTATAGATGATTTAAATCCTACGGTAAACAGAAAAGAAAAAAATTAGTTTTAACAAGCACGTAATTTCCACTTGTTTAAAGATTGGACTCGGAAAAAATGCGACAGTTTGTTTTACTTGTAACTTTTTATCACGTGGGTGAAAATTAATGAAACTTTGGGTAATACAAGTTCAAAGTGTTATGTTTATGTGTGCAAAATTTCTGTCAAGTAGTTTTCAAGATGCATTCGAAACAAGAAGAGCTACGCCAGCAAATCTTGGGCGCGGTGATCTGAAATCCTGGTCAGTCGCACAGATGGATCGGCAGAAGGCTTGGAATCCACCATTCCACCATGTCCCGTGTTGTGAAGATATTCCAGGAGACGAAGACCATCGAGCGGCGCGCTGGAAGCGGCCGAAACCCGAAAACGGAATACCCAGAGAAGGCGCGGAAGATAAGGCAGTACTTTAAGAATAACCCGAACCTTTCCATCTAAGACGTGGCCAAAAAGGTCAATTCGTCGAAGTGGTTCGGGCTTCGCTTGGTTCGGGCTGGACTACGTGTTTTTAAGGTCAGGAAGGCACCAAACCGGACTGACAAGCAAAACACGTTGGCCAAATTGCGTGCGCGGAAGCTGTACCGTGATTGGTTGGTCAAGCCAGGCTGTCTCATCATGGACGACGAGACATATATCAAGGTGGACAAATTCGCGAAGAAGTACCTGTTGTGGCAGGCGATCTGCGAGTGCGGACGGTACAGCAAGCCGTTCGTTACAACCGGCACCATAAACGGGCAGATTTATCGAGAGGAATGCTTCCAGAAGCGCTTGCTGCCCTTCCTCCGCTCTCACCGTGGTCCCGCGGTGTTCTGGCCGGATCTCGCTTCGTGCCATTACGCCAAGCCTGTAATGGATTGGTACGAAGCGAAGGACGTTAATGTGGTCCCAAAGGAGGCGAACCCGCCAAATACACCAAAACGTCGTCCGATCGAAAAGTTTTGGGCGATAATGAAGAAGAAGTTGAAGAAAAGCGTAAAAATATTCAAAACCGTAAAGTTTTGAGGAAAAACTGGGAGAAATTGTGTAAGGAAGATGGACAAAGCCTCGCCCAAGATTCCATTAGCAGTGTTAAGAGAAATGTACGAGCATTCAGCTTGGGGGAAGAAATTCGATATACAAATTTTTACAAAACATAGTTAATATATAGGTTTGTAATCCCTGAAAATTTGAGAAGTATCCGATTTAAAATAAATTTTTGATGATCATTTGTGTGTGTTTCATTTTTCCGAGTCCAGTCTTTAATTCCAATTTAAAGGATGCATCAAAAACGCTATTGTTTGCAATCTCTCATGCGCCATACAACAATATTTACAATCTTTCATACAACAGGCTAGATTCAGGCGTTATCTGGGTTAAATTTACATGAAATATCCCATTATTTTCTGCGAAATTTAGCATTCCATTTATGTGCATTAGATAACGCAGAAAATTCAATGTTTCGTTTTATCTGTGTATGAACCTTCAAGCCCTTAATTTGGACAATAATTTTTTTGGTGATGAGATATCCCACATCAAGGATATTTACCCTAGCTTTGTGCTGCTCAGTACTCAGTGTAATGGACTTAGATTTCTTCTCATATGAGTTTGGCAGATCTTTGTTGTTGCCTGGCATGATAAAGTAGAATATACAGTTAATTGACTAATGGATCACGGAGGATAAATAAACTTAACTTTTGCACAAATCATGCCCATAACCTATAACGAGCTATATGTTGATTTCTTTGTTGCGACTTATGCTATTTTCGCGCAGAGGACTATTTTCCTTGTAGTCAACAACAGGCATAAAATCCATTAGACATGTGAACCTGGCGACTATTTGGGATTCAATATTTTATTTTTGGATGGCCAGCAGGAAACGGTTATATGACAGATTTTAGCCTGGGCTCAAAGAATGAAAATTGAATGACTTACCTCTTTTTCGGATTCCGAGAGAATCATTCAAATTGCTTAGCAGGATTCGAATATGAAGCAGTAATAGCTATGCAACCACATAGTTTTTTTTTTGGAATCGGTTGAACAAGCAAAAGTTGAACATTTGATGTGTTCCTGGAAGTCATCGTGGCTTTCCAAAAGATTAAAGGAACCTAAAGTTGATCGGAAAGGAACAAGATCCAATACAATGTAAACAAACCCCTTAATGCAAGGATTCCTACTACATGTTGCTTCGACAACATGGAATCCTAGAGCTTATGGCAACTAAACAACCTGAGTCAATTTTGCATTTAAATTTGCAATGCAACCGAAAATTCCGTTCCATCTGTTCAACGAGTACTGACTGGTTGCCCCATTTGAAGTGTGGTTGAAACTGCAAACAGCGCGCGCTCGTTAAGTTAATGGCTTTAATGTAGATTTATTGCACATTCACGCCCAACTACTTTCGCTGCTTCGACGGTCGGTTGGTCAGGCATGTCCTGTCCATGTCAGATGTGTAACACACACAAACTGACACGAGTACGTGCGGCATGGCACCAACACGCAAGAACAGCGGTGCTGACGACATGAAAGGGGTGGACATGACAAGGCTACTTGGATATCGTTTAACCATCATCGTCCGTTCGCTCGGTCCTCCAGCAGCTCTCACGTCAAACGCGGAGTTTGCTGTTTTTCCCAGTAAGTGCTGCTGTTGAATTATTAGTTTAGAATATGTTTACCCCATTAATGCTGTAATTTATTGCTCTCAGGAAGCTGGCTGCTGTACAACAGATTGTAGGTACTGGAAGAGAGTTCCGGGGAAAACGAGTTTGTACACATTGCCAGCAATCGAGAGTGACATTTAATATCAAACTCTTGATTCCAGAGGGTTTTTCAAACTGTTGGATAGCATCCTTTTGCTGGTAGTGAAATAAATAAATAAATAAATTATTTTCTGCCTTTTGAGTCAGCAATTGGGCTGATCGTTTATATTACCTAAAACATGTTCTATGCTAACCCTGGACCCTTCTGGGAACCATTTTTCGGCATTACATCGGGGAGGGGCCTATTTTGCTTGTTAAGCACCCACTATATCTAACTACTTGGGGCTTTAGTAGTTAGGTGGTCCCTACGACCTACCGTTGGTCGTTTCGCCATTGTTGGTGGAGATCGAGGACAATCTGGGTGGCTGCTATGTATACCGCGTCCCAGATGTCCCAGTCCTGGCACATCTTTTGGACCAAGTTTTTTGAAGTCGTGTCATGACCGGTTACGTCTGCCATGCGATCTCGCGCCGTCGAAGCGTGAACATGCGAAGAACACATATTCCGCTGTTTCCTCAACTCCAGCGCACTCGGTGCATGCGGAGGACTGTGCAGATATTGTCTAAAGTAGCCATGACTTAACCTGATCTGCATTAAGTGGAAGTTCACTTCACCGTGTCGCCTACCGACCCACCCGGATAGTTTTGGAATTAGTCGGTGAGCCCACCGATCTTTGGAGGAGTTGTTCCTTTCCCTCTGCCAGTTAACCATAGATGCGGCTCTAGTGGTCTTTCGAATACCCTTTGTTCCACGTTGTTCGAAACACTCTACGTCCTCATTTATGACAATGCTTATTGGCATCATTCCCGCTAGGACGCAGACCGCGTCGCGTGATACCGTTCGGTATGCACTAACCAGCTCTTGGTTCTCAAGGCGATGATCCATGCCAGACCACCGTATCTAAGTTTAACGAGTGTTTCGATCAAAATTTGGTCGACTTAAACTTGACGCATTTCCTTTCATCGTGCATTAAACAATTTTGCACAACCTTCATTTTGAAGATGTGTGCGTGTAGCATCATGCCTCTATTTTGATTTTGATATCAGCACTTCAGTTGTCAAAATGTCGGCGAAGGAAGAGAAGCAACATATCAAAATTTTGCACGTGCATGGCGAAAATCCAAACACTCTCACGCTAAATTGGCGAAATTGTTGAATGTGGCTAAATCAACTATTACCAACGTATTACAAGTATTCGGTGAACGTTTGTCGACAGCCAGGAAAGCTGGATTGGGGGGAAACCGAAAGCCGGAGGCCACAGCGACGACAAAAAGAGTTGCCCGCTGTTTCGAGCGGAACCCCAACCTCTCCGTCCGAGATGTTGCAAAAAAGCTGGGAGTGGCGCCTTCAACCGTGGATAGAGCTAAAAACGAGCTTGACTGTCGGCTTACAAGAAAGTGTTGACTCCAAATCGCGATTATAAACAAAACACGTCGGCCAAAGCACGATCGTGAAAGTTGTACAATGACGAAGTTTGATTGCGTGGTACAGGACGATCAAACTTACGTCAATGCCGACTTTAAGGGGACCTTCTCCTGGTTGAACACGAAAAAACCTCTTTTTTTGAATTTTTCTCACGCCGAGACCAAATAAGATAGACGGTTAATTTTTTTTTTATTTTTTATTAATTACAAAAAATAATTGAAAAAAATTTTTTTTGACCAAAATAATGTGACACGCATCCGCTAGAGGGCGCTGGAAAAAAACGGCTTTTCTAGCTGTTGCCAAGATATCTCTTGAAGGAAGTTTCTGAATTCAAAAAATCAAACGGTGAATTGTTAGTAACATGATTTTTTATAAGATGAACTAAAATCTTTGACCTAGGTGGTCCGGTTGTATTTCTACAGGGGCTTAAATATTCAAAAAAAGGCCAAAAATAACACTATGTTCTTCAAAGTCCGCTTATTATTTTTTTTTTTGATCGGATCTTCTTCATTTTAGTCCATCTTATAAAAAATCATGTTACTAACAATTCCCCGTTTGATTTTGATTTCGAAACTTCCTTCAGAGATATCTTGGCAACAGCTGAAGATCCGTTTTTTCCAGCGCTCTAGGAATGCGTGTCACATTATCTTGGTCAAAAAAAAATTTTCAATAATTTTTGTATTTAATAAAAATAAAAAATAATTAACCGTCTATCTATGGTCTCGGCATAGAAAAATTCAAAAAGAGGTTTTTTCGTGTTCAACCAGGAGAAGGTCCCCTTAAACAGCTTCTTGGACAGGAATTTTATACGGCAACCGGACGGGGAAAGGTGGCAAATATTTTCAAGCACAATAAACTGTCAAAGTTCACGAAGAAATATTTTGTGTGGCAGGCGATCTGTACCTGAGGTTTGAAGAACAACGTTGCGACCGGAACCGTCAACCAGGAAATTTATCTGAGCAAGTGCCTACAAAAACTTCTATTGCCTTTCCTGATGCGACACAATTGTTTCGTGCTATTTTGGCCGGATTTGGCATCTTGCCATTACGGAAAAATGGCCATGGAGTGGTATGCTGCCAACAACGTTCAAGTGGTGACCAAGGACAAGAACTCTCCCATCACGCCAGAGCTCTGCCCAATCGAACAATATTGGGCCATCGTCAAGCGGAACCTTAAGAAGACTCAAAAAGCTGTAGTGAGCGAGAAACAGTTCAAGGAGACTGAACAAAATCTTATGGCAGGTATGAAACGAAAAACCCGGCAATTCGCATTCGGTAATAAGGAAGCTTAGCTGAATATTTCTCCTGTATTCTGTATTAACTGAACTTGAAAAAGAAAATGTATTTGACTTACTGATAAAAACTTTGATCGACTCACACACATAACTGTTTGACCATAGTTTGATCGGAACACCCTGTAGACGGAGTGACACTGGCCAGGAGTTTTCCGATATAGCTATGGAGGCCTTCATGCAGGAGTAATCGACGTGGCTGATAAAGGACAGCTCATCGTCACCCATGACCCCACGTACCTCAGGGACCTCTTCGATTCAATTGTTCAGTTACCTGCACTGTATATCTCTAGGGGGATGTCGTCTGCAACCCAACGATCAACGCCCCGTTCAGAAACCTTAGCCGTAGTCACAGTCAGTGTTAGCTATATACCTAGAATAATAAACGTAATCTGCGTTAAAGCGATACAATCCGCAGACACGGAACCATTTGTGATGCTTTCTTGTTGAATTCCTTTGCTAACCGCCTTTTTGAACATAGGACCGAATTGGCATCTGAATATCTCACCAGGATGCATGAAACGCCTATCATCAACTTCCTTTTTCCATTGATCTTTCAACGGTTTAAAACCTAAAACATCTGAGGGCTATGAAATACGCGTTGTGTTTGGGTAAAGAGCTACCAAAACTATCCCCAATTGTTGACACAAATCTGTCAACTCAACAGCCACATTAGAGGAGTGACCGTCAACCAAAAATATAACGGGGAGCTGGATTCCATCAGAAATGGGTAGAAAATTTTCCTGATACACTCACTGAAGTTGTGGGTAGTCAGCCAACTACTTTCACTTTGTCCCAGTCCCCATGATGAAGGAAAAGCTTGAGCGACGTCTTTCCTTTTCTTATAAGCTGGCTTGGGAGGATAACCAAATGGTCTACCAAAAGCGGAAGTAGTCGATCGCGCTCAGAAACAACGTCAAAAGGTGCTGAAGATACCTTTTGTCAAGTGCTCAAAACCTGCAAGGAGGTTTTTGAGGCGCCTTAAAGCCAACCGCAGTCTTTCAATCCGAGATGTGGGCAGAAGGTACAACGTCAACTTTCAAACGGTGCAAAACATCCTTACCAGGGAAGGATACAAGTCGAACAAAGCCAATAAACATCCGAACCGGCACATGAATCAAAATTCCGTGGCCAAAAAGCGAACACGACCGTGTTTTGACGAAACACAAGAGCTGCACTTTGATTGATGACGAAACATACATCAAAGTCGATTTTAAGCAGCTTCCCGGCAAAAGTTTTACATCGTGACTGGACCTGGGGATGTGTCGGGAAGATTCAAGTTCGTGTTTGCCGACAAGTTTACGACAAAGGCTATGAATTGGTAAGCGTCATGGCCGTCACATCCTCGACGATGACATCCCAAGTTTACATAGGAGAATGCTTAAAAATGATTTGGCCAACTGCCACTACTCCAAGGTGGTTCTGGAGTGGTGTGCTGCCAACAAGATCGATTTGGTCCCCAAGCTAATGAATCTTTCGAATTGCCCGAAATTTGCAACCATCAATGGTCATTTTAAACCGATTGAATCACAAATTACAGGTCTTTTTGTGAGTGCCAATTTACTTTTAGTCAGCTGTTAGATATTATAGTTGTTCTTTTATAAGTGTAACATGTATTATTTATATTAGTTTGAAGTTTTTGAGCAGACAAGAAATTGCTAAAAATCTTGTTTCATCTCAAAAATCTATAATCTTTACGTACAGATTCTGTTTGCAAAAATGAAAAAAATCTGTGTCGATGTAGATATATCTGAGCATGTGGCAACTCTGGAGGTGGCTGTTAACTAGATCCACACTTCGCTCGTGGTTGGGTCAACCGGCTGGCTATAAATTCACAACTGGCTTGCTTGGATAACCGACTGCATACGACTGGTAACGATAGACTAGCCAAAGGTGATAAAGCCATCAGCTACCTGGCTAATGGTTTCTTGCAAGAGCATCCTCCAGGGAACTTGTTGTCGTCAGCTGCCAATTCAATACTGTCTCATTGCCGCTCTGAACAGCTTCAAGGCTGCCGAGTAAATGCTGCTAATTACTGCTAAACTGTGTTTTTATTTCTCTTGTTTTATTATTACACTTGATTTATTATTTTAAGTGGTTAGCCAGAAGGGCTTCATTAATTATTTAAAGTTTCAATTGTTGTTTTTCTTGTGTTGTTACATGTTATATTGATTTCCGTCTTGGGAGTGTCTTCAATTTTCAAATTTGATAACTTCCCTATCAGCACACTTGTTGCCATTCGGTTGAGATACCATAATTATGACTTGCTAAGTCACAATCAAGTTACTACAACTAATTATAACCGCAGTGCGCAACTTGGGTTAACTAACTACAGTAAATGGTTGGTTAATGACTGGACAATGCGTATTTCGCGTACCTGCACGTATAAAATAGGTCCTACTGCGATCCTTAGCCTTTTTTCCAGTAACTCCCATCCCTACCTCCCCGTGGTGCCGACTGGGGTATGAGTAGCCATAGGAAAGATCGGGTAACCCACCCTGGTGGGACCTTGGTCATATGCTGACAGGGAAGGGGGGGCTGCCCTCTTCAAACAGTGCAGTCTATCTGAGCGTCTGTTCTCCATGTTAGGGGCGTCTCAAAACAGCGTCTGTTCGCATTGTTTGGAGCGGCTGATCATCGTCCTTGTGCCAGCATGGGACTCTAAACAGTGCTGTGCACGATGGTCCTCCGGCGACACAGGGGGTTTGGGAAGGCCCAACAAGCCGCCCTTAAAAAATCAATGTTACAAATAATACAGAAGTTAATACGAACCGGAACAAGCGGCAAAGACCTAGGTGACCAATTAAGAATTACGATTGGAAACTCGGAACATAGAACTGCAAAACGCTCTGCTTTCCTGGCTGCAACTATTTGGCTTAGCCGACGACGTTGTTATCGTAGCAAGTAACCTTGAGACGATGGCGGAAACGTACATCAGATTTAAGGCTGACGCTGGTAGGATTGAGCTTGTGATTAATGCGCTGCAAACAAAATACATGAAGGGAAGAGGCTCACGTGAAGACAATGTTAGCCTCCTAGCACGAGTTCAGATCGACGGTGATGAAATCGAGGTAGTAGACGAGTTCGTGTATCTGGGCTCATTGGTGACCGTCGATAACGACACCAGCAGAGAAATACAAAAGCGCATTATGGCTGGCAATCGTGCCTACTTTGGACTCCGAAGGACGCTAAGATCGAACAAAGTTCGCCGAACCACAAAGTTGATCATCTACAAGACATTAATTAGACCGGTAGTTCTCTACGGCCACGAAACATGGACATTGCTAGTGGAGGACCAACGCGCCCTTGGAGTCTTTGAACGGAAGGTGCTGCGTGCCATCTACGGTGGAGTGCAGATGGAAGACAGAACGTGGAGGAGGCGACTGAACCACGAATTGCATCACTTGCTGGGAGAACCTCCCATCGTACACATCGCTTAAATCGGTCGACCACGATGGGCTGGGCATGTCGTTAGAATGTCGGACGACAGCCCTGTGAAAATGGTTCTCGAAAACGAACCGACAGGTACAAGAAGAAGAGGCGCGCAACGAGCAAGGTGGATCGATCAAGTAGAAGGCGACCTGCGGACCCTCCGCAGACATGGCGAGTGACAGCCATGGACCAAATAGAATGGATACAACTTCTGTGTACAGCAGAGGCCACGCCAGCCTTAGTCTGATCGGTAAGGTAAGGTTAGACCACTGAAGCATGTTGCAAACCCCTTTAAAAAACTTTCACTGCTGCAAATGAGATCTTACTTACTAACACTTGAACTCTGTGATAAGAAATTTTTTGGCATTTAATAAATTTACATTGCAAAACGAAATGTTAAGACATCACCTCGTATTTGCGTTATTTTCAATAGTTAATATTGAAAAGCTATACTTTTTTTTAAATCATTTATTTGCATAGGCACAATGGAATCAACTTTAAAGAGCCAAGTTTTCATATTTGTATACATCGGGTATCTTAAACTTAAGTTAAGGGGATAGAACCGATAACTCGCGGCCGTCTCGAGGAAATCAATAGTTATCAAGATTCAAATTGAAGGGTAGAAGTATTTCCGATTCATGGGGGTGAACACTTTCAAAATATTTCGAGAAGCCTGACCGCTTTTAGGGACGGTCGCAACGGTTTTTTTTAATTGTACCACACTATAGAAAACAACAACGTAGTCCTACGTCAAAACTTTATTTGCATATACACTCAAGTCTTTTTTTACATGGGGGATACATACCGTGTAAAACAAAACCGTGTAAAAAAACCGCGTTATTTCAAAAATCGTCGTAAAAAAAACCGTGTGATCGCGCACGGGCGGGGATCCTACGTTGTGTTTATTACGAAATGAAATAGAGAATGATTGTTCGGAGATCATAAGGGATCATATTGTCAACGTTGTCCAAACACCGTGTTATTTAAAAAATCGTTGTAAACAAAGACCGCGCTATTTCAAAAATTTTCGCAAAAAAATAAACCAAGTTATTTCAAAAATCGTCGTAAAATAAAAATTTTATTTGAAAAATCATCGTAAAAAACCGTCTCATATTGAAAGTTATAACTTTTAACTGTGAAAGAGCATATGCATAGTTTCAACGCATATTGCATTGTTAGAAGACAAAATTCCTGGTAATCATTAATATATAGCTAATACAAGATGAAAATTATCCGTTTTTACCAGCATTTATGTATTTACTGTCAACTTTCCATACCTCTCCTATCGAGGTAGGGAGAGATCGACATTCAGAACAGAAATTGACTAGCCTGCTAGAACGATCCTAGAAGCATTTCGCGTTGCAAAAGTTTTTTTTGTGTATCCCGTATCCAGAGCAAATCTCGATCGCTTGCTCCAAACACAGGTGAACTTGGTTTTTCGCAGTTTTTTCATCGACATATGGAAGGCAATTTGCTCACAAATATTTTCAAGGGACTATAGACATAGAGAATCATCGAGATAGAGAGAATATCGAGATAAAAAGACTCTCATATTTACCAGAGACTATGTTATTAAGATGTTATTGGTGTTGTGTTGTAATGGCGAACAGAGTAGTTTAGTGTTTGGTTCGCGCATAAAAAATAATAATTTAACGTGTGAAAAGTGTCGTGATTCGCGAAAGAAATATTCTTACGCGCATTCATAGTGTTTCCATAAGCAGGCTAAGTAAAAGGACAGTTGCTATAGCAGCTTGTTCCTAATAAATTTTTAATTAGCTTGGTCGTTCACTCCGGCGCGCCGGGAGACCATCTCTGTGATTTTTTTTGCCTTGTTTTTTTCTTTCGGTAAGGTCGTTGGCTGTTTGGCTGTTTGGTAGCGTCGACGGCGGATAATGTGTATTGCTTGACAATGGCTTGTTGTTCGTCATGTAATGAGGGAATGGTTGCGGCTGATCTCCCGTTGACCTGTGTAGGAAAGTGTGCGCGTGTATTTCATTACAAGTGCACACCACTTACAAAGGGTACGGCGAAACTTGTGACCGAGAACGCAAATCTTGGTTTCAAATGTATGGATTGTCTATCAGACCCGTTTTGTGGTGGGCAGGAAGATGCGATCTCGGACGCCAAGAGGATAGAGGAAGGGATGAAAACACTCTCGAACTCGATCACTGGCATGCGAGATCAAATTTCTGCCCAAATAGACGACGCGTTGAAAAACGGGATGGAACAATTGAGACAAAATGTATGTGGGTCTCTTGAAAAATTAATATGTGAGAAATTCAATGCAATGACAAGTTCACTTTTTGAAATTAATGCGCAGAAAAATGTAGCTGTGATGAATGATGCCCGCGCGCGGTCTGCGACGGTTCACTCTGAATCCGATTCGATGCAAATTGGCAAAAAACGTAGGATACAAATTAGTGATAACGATGATGTATTTCAAGACAACGCAACTTTTGCGGATGTCGTCAAACGCAGTAAGGAAAATGTCAATAAAAAAAGTAAACAAAATAGTAATAGTAAATTGAACAGTAGTAAATCAAGCAATCGTAAGGCTCGTCCGGTTATTGTGATCAAACCAAAAGAGTCCAAACAAGCTTGCGATGAAACTCGTAATTTTTTGAAAACAAATTTAGATCCAAAAACACACAAGATTAGCAATTTTAGGAATGGAAAAGATGGTGCCATTATTGTTGAATGTGCCATCGGTGCTAATGTATCGAATGTGAAAAATGGTCTTGAAAGCAATCTGGGTGAAAATTATAGTGCTGTTGTTCCCACGTCGGTGCCAAGATTGAAAGTAGTGGGCATGAGCCGTCAATTATCCTCCGATGTTTTCATTGACTATTTGAAAAGTCAAAATGAAGGCATCGAAATAAAAGATGTAAAAGTAGTAAGAATGTACGAAAATCCACGGTTCATATACAGCAAGTTTAGTGCGGTAATTGAAGTCGATTTGGGTACTTACAATAGTATGATACAGGCAAAGGAGGTAAATATAGATTTTGATCGGTGCTTTGTGTATCCTGATATTAATGTGCTTAGATGCTTCAAATGTGGAGAATTCGGACACAAGAGCATGGATTGCAAAAACTGTGATACGTGCTCTAGGTGTAGCCAAAAACACAAGACATCGGAGTGCACGTCAACTGTTTTGAAATGCGTTAATTGTTTGAAAATGAATAAAGAACGTAAAATGAACTTGGACGTCAACCATGCCGCATTTAGCTCTCAATGTTTGGTATATAAGAGAATTTTTGATCAAAAGAAAAGCAGCTTGCGTTTCAATAAATAGCAACCACGTTCCAGGAAGAATGGTAATCAATTTGATTTTTTGTATTTTAATATTGCAGGGTTGTCAACAAACTACGTAGCATTACGTCAGATTGTTGAAGAAAAACGTCCACTTTTGGTTTTATTAGCAGAAACTCACATTGTTGAAATTGAAGCCTTTGATCAGTATTGCATTCCGGGATATAATGTTGCTGCTTGTTTATCACATTCTAGACATACTGGCGGTGTTGCTATTTATGTCAAAGAATCAGTTCAATTCAATCTTCGCCACAACGAAATGGTTGATGGTAACTGGTTCTTGGGCATAACAGTTGTACGTGGCATGATGATGGGTAATTATGGTGTTTTGTATCATTCACCCAGTTCCAGTGACCAGCGTTTCATTGAAATTTTAGAGGACTGGCTTGAGGTATTTCTTGATTCGAGTAAATTAAATGTATTGACTGGTGATTTTAATATCAATTGGCGTGATAATAATAGTTCAAACCATTTGAAGCATTTAGCTAATTTTTTCAATTTAAGACAAACTGTTGATGAATATACGCGAATTTCCAGGCACAGTAGAACTTTAATTGATCATGTTTATTTTAATCTTGATTCTGTTTGTTCAGTTGTCGACACTGATTTGAAAATAACCGATCATGAGACAGTAGTGATTAACGTAATTGAGAATAACTTAAATAATAGCGAAGTTTTTGTAAAATTGAAGTGCTGGAGGAAATATTCAAAACAGGCTGTTTCTAACCTTGTTGAAAGAAGCGTGGATGTTCCAATCGCGACCGATAATTTAGATGAGTCTGCAGCTGTTCTTACAAACACTTTGAAAACGTGTACAAATCAACTAGTTGAACAAAAATTTGTTTCTTTGAAGAACTCGAACAGCTGGTACAATTTAGATCTTTTGCGTCTTAAACGCAAAAGGGACAAATGGTACATAAAATTTTGTAGATCTAATAGTGAGAATCATTGGAATAAGTACACAATCGCGCGGAATAAATATTCACAATGCATTAAAAAACTCGTTGTGAATATATACAGAGGAAAATTGATCAGCATCAAAACAATAGCAAAGAGTTATGGAAAATTTTGAAATCTTTATTAAAACCTAGCAATTGCAAACCGCGATCCATAACTTTTGACGGCACAATAGAACAGTCTGAACAAGCAATTGCGTCTAAGTTTAATGATTATTTCGTCAATAGTGTTTCATTGATCAATCAATCTATTGAATTGGTTGATGAACCTGATGAAATAAAGCAGCCAGTTAATAGTAATTGCAGATTTGAAGGTTTTCACCCGATCACAATAGATGAACTTAGAAATATTTGCTTTTCATTAGGAAAATCGGCTGGAGTAGATAATGTTAATGCTAGAGTTATTCAAGATTGCTTTCATGTCATTGGTCACACTTTACTGGACCTTATTAATGAATCATTACAAACTGGGCACGTGCCTGAAGTGTGGAAAGAATCGTTGGTTGTTCCGATTCAAAAGGTTGCTGGAACGATTAAAGCCGAAGAGTTTCGTCCTATCAACATGCTGCACACATTAGAGAAAATTTTAGAACTTGTTGTGAAAGGCCAGTTGCTGGAATATTTAAATAGTAATTCTTTGTTGATACCGGAACAATCTGGCTACCGGGAAGGCCATTCTTGTGAAACCGCGTTGAATTTAGTATTAGCTAAATGGAAAAATAACTTAGAGAGTAGAGATACGATTGTTGCTGTTTTTTGGATCTGAAACGCGCTTTTGAAACAATTTCTAGGCCCTTGTTGTTGAAAACAATAAAGCGCTTTGGAATTTCGAGTACTGCATACAGATGGTTTGAGAGCTATTTGTCTGACAGAACTCAACGGACTGTTTTTAATGATTCTGTTTCTAATCCCGTGGGGAATAACCTTGGAGTGCCCCAGGGAAGTGTATTAGGGCCCCTTTTGTTTATTATGTATATTAATGACATGCGACGTGTTTTACGATTTTGTGACATTAATCTGTTTGCAGATGACACTGTGTTGTTCATTGCAGCTAAAGATTTAAATGAAGCCGTTACCCATTTGAACGAAGATTTGCGTTTTCTAAGTAGATGGTTGAAATGTAAGCAATTGAAATTGAATATAACTAAAACTAAATTTATGGTAATTTCACAGAATCGAGTAAATGAGAATGTCTCAGTTACGATTGATGATGAGGCAATTGATCGCGTTCGGGAGATTAAATATCTTGGCGTGATTATTGATGACAAGCTAAAGTTCAACGCTCACATTGACAATGTCATCAAGAAAATTGCCAAAAAGTATGGAATTCTATGCCGATTGAAAAACGATTTAACTACTTGCAGTAAAATACAGCTATACAAATCAATCATCTCTCCTCATTTGGACTTTTGCCCTTCCATTTTATTTTTGGCCAATCAAACACAAATACTGAGGCTACAGCGTTTGCAGAATAAAATAATGCGTTTGATTTTGAGATGTAACAGATTCACTTCCTCGACTTTAATGTTAGACGCGTTGCAATGGTTATCGGTGAAGCAGAGAATTGTATATTTGACTATGGTGTTCATTTTTAAAGTAGTTAATGGTTTGCTGCCTCGATATTTGTGTGATCGAATTGAAAGAGGAAGTGATATTCATAGATACAACACTAGAAACGCGTATGAAATAAGAACACCGAATTTTTTGACATGTGCTTCACAAAACTCATTATATTTTAAAGGAATAAATGTTTTCAATTCGATGCCAAGACACATTAAACGTGCACCAACACTTTCAGAATTTAAAAGACTATGTATTTCACACGTTAAAACTGTTTGCTAAACAGTAAGCAAATTTTTTAAATCATTTATGAAGATTGTAACTGACGATGTTTTACTGAGTATAAAACGGATTATTTTGTATGGACTATTTCTTGTACGGTTATGTTACTTTTTTTTTGTTTTTTAAATGAAGATTGTATTTTGACGAAGTTTTTTACAAACGGATTATAATGAGTTGGCTATTTTCTTTTACATACTTTTTTTCTCACTTTTATCAACACTACAAACTATTTTGTTCGTCACGGTGATGATGATGGAAATTTGTTCAATGTTGTTGTAGTTAAAAAAATAAAGAAAGTAGTCTACAATTGTTTGAGCCTCGCGCGCGGTATACAGGTATAAAGGACTTCTTTTGAATTCATGAAAAAAAATTGGCCTCTTATGCTTGAGAAGATACCATGAAATAGTAGTGGGTTGTCTGGCTGATTGTCGGGGAATTCCTTGCCAATTCTGTTGTGGTTGAACGTAAAAGTTTGACAAGGGCCGGTCCAGGATTTTTTCGGTTTGGAAATTTTCTTGATTTCCCTGGTTGGGGATATCCTTGGTCAACCCAAAACTAAGCTGGTGGCTCCATTAGTGTTGGAACTGCATTGGCTCTGTAGCGGGTAGGATCGGATATTGGCTTGTCTTTTGATAATGTCCTTAAACGGGATTCTGTGATTTGAATTGTAATAGGATTTCCCGATCGCTGGGAATACTTGCGAACATTTGTGGTTGACATCAATAGCTTTTCACAATTATATCGCTGTAAAGCAAATGAACAGTTTTGGAAGAAGTTTACATCTGTAGATGAAATCAGTTCGTTTTTTTGCATAACTGGTTGAATTGCTTTAAATAAATTATCTTATAGATAAATCGTCTAGCTCAAACCTTTGTAGGGGTAAGTGGCGGGACCATCATCATCATCATTTAAGAGGCGCGCGGAGAGAAAAAAAAAAGTTAATTTGGTTACACGGCCAACTGAGATATTTTGTCTGTATGTTTTGGCAACCCCAAATTTTGTGTTTACTTCGAGTGACTTTCACAAGTAGCGTGCATTTCGTCTGCAGCAGCGTTAGGATAAACGATTACATTATTGTCAATAACAGTCGTGTGCATTTAATTTCAGAACTTTTTTCTATGTGACTAATTTTCCTTTTTCAAACACACCTAGAAATAATTGGCTACTTCAAAAAGGTTGCACACATTCTATGTACATATACAGTGACGGAAAATAGAATAAGACCAGAGCCTGATTTTCATACAAAATGGTCATGTCATGGCAAGCCCCCTAGCCTTTCATTATCTCGAAAACCAATTGAGCTGAAATTTCGGCTGTGTTCCTGAAGTAGCCTTAATTTTCATCTGCATAAAATCCATCATTTATCATTCACCACTTTATAAGTTACAGACACCGCATATGCCAAAACAATAAGATTGTAATTCACACTCATCAACTATGGATAAACTATGGATATCAAAAGGTCGTCTTATTGTTTTGTCGTAGTTTCTGAAGTGGTGAGTGAAAAATTATGAATTTATTAAAGATGAAAATGCAGGTTATTTCCAGGCTATTGCCAAAATTTCAATTATTTCACGAGAAAGTGAAAGACAAGCCTCTAAACATGACCATTTTGCAGGAAAACCAGAAGGCACCATCTTGGTTTCCAAAATGCCGTCGGACATCGATTTCCAGCCTCTTCACGTCGTCTTCGTTCCGAGAATATCCATATTGTAGACTATTTGACAATTTTTCACAAACCGGAGCTCGCCATCTTAGATTCCAAAATGGCGCTGGACATTGATTTCCGACTTTTACGCGTCGTCCCTTCCGAAATACCCATATTATAGAGTTTTGGCAGCTTTTCACAAACCGGAAGTCGCCATCTTGTAGACTATTTGACATTTTTTCATAAACTAGAAGTCACCATCTTGGATTCCAAAATGGCGTTGGACATCGATTTCGACCTCTACACGTTGTCCCCGTTCCAAAAATACCCATATTGTAGGATATTCGGCGCCTTTTCACAAACCGGAAGTCGCTATCTTGCTTTTCACAATGGTGTCGGACGTGGCATAATATGTGAACAGTCCCTCCACAGAACACCATTGAAGGCGTAGGTTAACTGAACTCCGAAGAAACTAATCTTCTTCATGACACACCAAGTATCCAATAATGTTTTTCTCGTTTTTTAACTTTTTCATTGTATGTACATCCTTAGAAAACACTTAGGCTTTTTTTGGGTCTTCAACCGCGTTAATTCAAAACTCATCGTAAAATAAAACCGCGTTGTTTCGAAAATCGTCGTAAAAAAACCGCGTTATTTCAAAAATCGTCGTAAAAAACGTGTAAAAAAATCGCGTAAAAAAAGACTTGAGTGTAAAGGGATAGATCTATGTATTTATTTCCCCAGGGGTCTGATTTGAACTGACCTCATTGTTCTACCTACATGGTCAGCTGGCTAGTGAGAGTCAGACCATTCTCTGAAGCCTTTATCTCAAATCGCTTATCAAAGATCTCCTATCACGATACAGATACACAAATTCAATGTAACTGACAGAGAAAATGCCATCTTGTTATTTGTAGATAATGTTTGCTCTCGCTGTTAACCCTCGCGTGACCTACTAACACTAACAAATTAAACTCTCTGAGAGATGGCTTAAAATAAAGGTGGATACAAATTTCATTCGATACCTTGAAAATTTGATGACAGTTAGATGAAAAGCTGAATTTCGCCCAATTATTTTTTGTGGTGCACCCTCTATCATAAACGAAGTACACGCATTTGAATATGTTTCATTTCTCAACGATCAAAGCATGCTGCACAATTGCAACAGTTTTTCAAACCCATATTAACACAAGTGCTTCCGATAGAATCATTTTCCATTAATTGCAACCATTTGAAACTGTATCTAAGACAGTAAGCCGAGGATGGCGAAGTAACTGTTGCATGAAACTAAAGCACCACCGCAAGAAAGAATATAAACAACCACAGAACCATTAGCCGACCCGACAACGACGCCGAAAGGCAAACGTCCAACGTCCGTCGTCGAGACCGAAAAAAGTGCTACCAATCAACCGTAAACCGTACATTTTCCCTAACGAAATTTGGGATGTAGGTATAGCACACATCCATACGGTAGTGGATTGGTTTTATTTGGTCCTTTGGTTTCGCATTCTTACCGGAACGATATTTTCATTCCGGCGGCGTCCTCCGCTCTCCGTCCACTTTCGCAAATGTGATCTGGTCAACAGAAAGGCAACTCACCAAATCGGTTGAAATATTATAGGGACCAAGCGACGGGTAATTGACGTTGGCTATCGACCAAATTAGGAGCAAAGGATTCGCAAGTCTCCCCGGAGTGGCTGCTCCGTTTGTCCACAAGCCCGATCGATTCCGGCGGTCAAGGTTTCGGTGATTTACTCACGTTAACTATGACGAAATCACTGGACAAAGGCAGACAATAGAGAGCAAGAAAGTGGATAATTGAAGATTGCTGAGTAGAATGCTTCTTGTGGGACTATGATTATGTATATGTTGACTATCGCCTGATGCCCATTGTCGGTAATCAACCCAATTGGCTACCGCTTGGCGGCAGATAAATGGATTCGCTCTGAACCAGACTGTTGGACGGTCCACAAATAAGTGATGCGGCAAATCATTTCCATGTCACTGGATTGATTAGATTATCAGGCGAACTTTTACTAATTTTACAACACGCGTGTTGCAAGAGAAAAAACCCTTAAAACAATGTTCTATTACAAGAAGTTTATCCCTCTTCAGATCCTACATACCATGCAGTTGCGCTTTCGAAAGCAATAAAATGCAAATCGCGTAAAGTTCATTTGTATTTTTGCTTTCAACATGGATATTCGATTTTAAATTGGTCTCAATGGACTACTTCCAGCAAGTGTTGGACGCATTCCAAATTCAGATCCCGGAACCCGGAATAACAAAAAAAAAATGTAAATGGAAACTTTCGATGGCCCAATGAAAAACTAAGTTGTAGTGTAAAATATGGCTTCTGAGAACCCTGAACTAGCAAAACGTCTTCCCTAACTAACCAATCACAGCTCAACCAGCTGAAGCACGTAGCTCTCCACTGCCACTGATTCTCTTCTTCGTCGTTACTTTCGCTCCCGGTTGGCCCCGGCAGATCCTTCTTCTTCCTTCGTATCTTCCTCTTCTGTAGTATAATAAAATACCGACCAAATGCATAATGCGCTTTGCAGAAGGGATACAATTTTCCTAGTTCGTACTTACTGTAAAACTACAAGCAAAGAATTTTCCCCCGCTTACAGGCACGTATCGACAATTCTGGGATGCGAATAAATTCTTACCTCTTCAGCTCGTCGTCCTCGTCGTCATTGGTACAAAAAAAAAGAAGAAAACAGAGCAGCAGGGCACTTTCCCCGGCTACCCATTTCTCACAATCACCACGAGGGAAATACTTTGCCACGGTACATTGATCATTGTCATCGGTCGGACGGACCAATGCCGCGACGTTCGGTTATGGGGAAAGCTCCGAATTCGTACTTTACATGCAATCATCGATGCTACTTGGGTTAAGAGCATTGTGCAATTCATGCGGATTATGCTACATGCATCTTCCAGCTTTGCAGTCGTTGGCGTCGCCTGGCTGGTTTGGTCCTGTGATGGAGCACTCTTTGATAAATACCGTTTCATAACTGCACATGAGAAGGATCTATTTTTCGGTGTGTTTTTTTCGAATCCATCACAGGATAAAAAGAATCCCCCGGAAAGCGATGCATCGAAATTGCAGCTGTGCATAATGCAGTTGATGCAGTGTCCACACATGTCTTAATTGTATGCTTATGGGAAATAGCATCATTGGTATATTATACTTGTGTTGAGGGAATTGGAATTTGCTTTTTTTCTAGGCGCTGTCGTCACAGGGTACAGGGTGTCTCACAATAGGTGTCACTAAAACAAAATGGAATTACAGCAAAACAAATCAACCAAATCATAGCATTTATTTTTTATCTGAAAGATACATGTTATTGAAATAAATCATATTAATTCAATTCGCTTATCTTGCCCTTTTTTATGATAACTTTGCGCAAACGCTTTGTAAAAACTGTATTCGATGGAATTTGGACACACGCAATTGTTCGTAACTTTTACCCACACAAAAATTATTGAAATTTTAACTGAATGTATTTCATTGTGTTATGTCAATTGTGTAATGAGTTTTGTGAAAATCGGTCGAGTGATTTCAGTGATGGCTTCGAATGAAGAAATAGTGCGCCAACAAATTTTGGGCACTCACTTTGAAAACCCAACCGCTTCTCATCGATGGATCGGAAAACAGCTCGGAATCGCACATTCAACCGTATCTCATGTGATCAAAACGTTCAAGTACCGTAGTACAACCAAGCGGAAAAATGGTAGTGGCAAAATACGTGGCACATCAAATCCGGAGAAGGCCAAGATGGTATTGAACCAATTTAAGCGTTATCCCAACAATTCGATCAGGGATGTTGCGAAAAAAGCGAAAGTTTCAGTTTGATTTGTGCAGAAAACAATGAAACGTTCTGGATTACATGTGTACAAGGTTCAGAAGGCACCGAACCGGAGCGATAAACAGAACTCGGTGGCCAAAACTTGTGCAAGAAAACTGTACAGGGAGTGGCTCACAAAACCGTTCTGCATTGTGATGGACGATGAGACCTACATTAAAGCCGACACCAAACAAATGCCAGGACAGGAACACTACGTCGCCACCTCTAAGTTGGCCGTTCCGGAGAGTGTACGGAAGAAGAAACTGTCGAAATTCGCCAAAAAATTTCGTGTCTGGCAAGCGATCAACGGACAAATCTACAAGGACGAATGCCTCCAAAAACGACTTCTGCCCGACTTAAGATCTCACGATGGCCCGACACTGTTTTGGTTGGATTTGGCATCTTGCCACTATGCCCGGCCCGTCTTAGCCTGGTACAAAGATAATAATGTAGTTTTTGTACCAAAAGACGTCAACCCTCCAAACACTCCGGAACTTCGACCAATTGAAAAATTTTGGCAATCATGAAGGCAAAGCTCGCTAAGACTACAAAACTGATAGAAAATGAACTTTAACTAAAGAAAGTGTGGTTAAAAGTAAGTAAGCAAGTCGGTCCTATCATTGCCCAAAATTTGATGAAAGGGGTCAAGGCAAAGGTGCGGGCATTTGGGTTGGAAGAAGAGGTTCAAAAAACCAATGATGTCAAAACTTAACCATTTAGTAGTACTTTATTTTTAGAAAGTTTGAAAAGAATCGAGCTCATGGAAAATTTTTGCTGACCTATTTTGTGTGTCCAAATTTCATCGGATACAGTCTTTAAACACATCGCAGCGGGTATGCACGAACTCCTGAATAATTCGACCCCAAATATCAACCAAATGTTTCTTGAATCGATCTCAAGTAAGCCCTTTCGTAGGACCTATATGTTGAAGCAAATGACCCCATACAAAGTGTCAAGTGGGTTGAGATCCGTTGAAAATGCAGGTCATTCTTCGCTTTTGATGAAATCGGGCCAGTTTTTCACGCACAACGCTTGTGTCTTCTTTGCCTTGTGAGCGAGGCCTATTGTAAAAAATATGGTGTATTCCCATACTGCGTTGAAGCATGAGGAAGTAGATGGTTCTTCAAAACCTGCTCGATGTGTTTTGATAGAACAGCGTTGATAGAACTTAACGTAAATCTATGAAAAAAAGTTTTCCTTTTCGTGAAACGGCACCCCATAGCATGATTTTCGATACATTCTGAAAGCGTTCTACAGCAAATTTACGTCTTGGAATATTAGCAAGAATTTTGCCATACACACGATCATTTTGTTGATTATGACTGTCCTGAAGGAGGAGGAGCTTTTCATCCGAAAATACAATCGCGGAGGCACCGTGCCGAACCAAAAGATTTTTGCTTCTTGGGACACTGGCTTGCTCTTGACGCTCCGTCAACCCGTGAACTCGTTCTTTTTTGTACGGTGTTTATTCCCGAATATGTATAAGGAGTCTGTTCATTGAAGCAGGAGACATTCGAAATCGTTTGCTCAATTTACAGCCAGATATGGCTGGATTACGTCTTATTCGCTCCCTCACACATTTGATCTTTTTCTTCGTTCTGGCAGTTCGTCTGAGGCCTCTAGTGTTAAGGCTATTGAATATCTGTAATTTCAAAACTTGCTCCAGTGTGGCTTCCATGGCTGCTGATAAAATATAAACAAACGGAATCGCTTATTTATCTTCAGCGATATGCTGTCAAACAAATACACTCAAAACGGGTATAATCATTTCCGCTGTTAAAATCACCCAGCTGAAATAAACCAAGCCTGAAAAAGGTATTGTCATATCATATTGCGAGACGCACTGTACATGAAGCCATATAGAAATTGACAGCAAAATCACGGGCTTGACTTTAACGTTTGCGAATAATTGTCAAAGTTGTTATGCGTTGTTGTGGACGGTGAAACTTATGTGTTGGAGCATTTCAAGCAGCTTCCATGACTGGTTTTCTATTCTTATATGGCCAGAAATGCTACAGCTGAGATAAGTCATTGAAATTTCCCAAAAAAAACCTTAGTTACCAGTAAAAGTGCGATTGCTACTCTTCATCGAAAACCTAAAAGCAAAAAAGAAAAAAAAATTTAAGGCCTGATTTGGCAAATCCGCTAAATTGTTCAAAATTACGCCCAATTGAAATATATTGGGGTTTGATGAAGCGGAATGTTTCTGGAAAGAAACGAAAAATCAAATATATCAAATGCTTTTGCAAATATGGATAAAAACTTGATGAGTATTATTATTGATTAATATGTATACAGACCTTAGGAACATTTTTTGCCATCGTTCAGGATCTACAGACAAAACTGCTTTGAAATGAATCCTAGAGGGTTTCAGCTGTTTAGTGGAATACCTGTAACTAGAAATTAGAAGAAAAATTAGTATTTTCCATTTAATTCCAACTACCTTTGCTTATCTTGACAGATACGCGTATTTCGGCTACAATGTGCAGACTTCTTCAGTGTCTCGTACTATAAGTAACTACCCGATAAGTCGAGTTATTACACACTCAACACTTGAGTGCATTCGTGTCGTTCAATTCTGGCTTCACTAATTTTCAATTTCTAAACAATAATCATATTGCATTTTCTTGTCTCTCAACTTTTTTTTCTTTTTATCTTCGTTTGCTTCTCTTCTTCAGATTCTTCTCTTTCGTATGTTTTATTCCACTTCTATGATTCTACTTATGTTCTTCTGCTTCATCTTATCCATTCTTTTCACTTATTGTCTTCCGTTTTGCGTCTTAAACGTCTCTTCTTACGCTAATTTTCATTTGCTTCGCTGCTTCCGCTACTTATCTGCCGCATTTATTCTTTTGTAACTTTTCTTCCGCTTTTCTTTTTCCCATTCTAATCCTCCAGTTAAATTTTTCCGTTTCATTTCTTCCGCTAATCCACTTTAGTTTCTCATCTACCGCTTCTCTTATTCAGTTTCCTTCCTATACTCCACTTCTTTCGTTGTTTTCTTCCATTTCTATTTGCCGCATTTATACTTCCACTTCTGTTCTTCCATTTCTCATCTTCCATTTCTTTTCTTTCACTTATCTTCTTCACTTCTTCTTCCGCTTTCCTTCTGGTTCTTTTCTTTCAGTTTTCCATTTTTCTTCTTCTTCTTCTCTGCTTCCATTTTTCTTCATACGTTTCTCTTTTTACACCTCATTTTTACCTCTTATTTTCCTCCGTTTTTCTCACTTAATCGTTTTTATCGTTTATTCTTTTTCACTGTATTTTTATGTTCTTTCCAGTTTTTTAATTTTAACTTTACTTTCGTTGTCATCATGCTTTACTTTTGTTATACTCTTACTCCTATTTACTATAGTTTTTTCTCATTTACTGGATCTTCTGAATTTTATTCGCTCTTTCCACTTCATCGTTTGTTTCATCAGCTTCCGATTGTTTATCCTTTTCATATGTTGTTTGCCGCCTTCCTTTATCTGCATCCTTTTTTCAATCATTCCTACTCTTGTACGCCATATTTTCTCCATTCTTTAACATCTCCTTCATTCGCTGTATTCTCCAATATAATCTTTCTTCCCACTTTTTCTTCATTATCAGCTTCCGTTTCTTTATTCCTTTCATCACCTTCAGAATCTTCGCTCTCATATCTTCATTTGATAATGGTGCTACCACCAACCCTTTGAATTCAGTCGAAATTGAATCAAATAACGCAAAAGTAGTTGTTCCTAGATTGAAATACCACAATTGGTTTTTAAATGCCAATAGAGCTACCGAGCCTTCCCAAGTAACACCAGAAACATCTACTTTGATGAGAATATGAGATCTTTGTTGTCACGACATTTCTGACCATCTTAAAAACATTGTTCTTGCAATGCTTCCCACTGTGAAGACTTTGAAGCAATTGATAATAATGTGGCCCCTCTTGCAGGTATCATTTTTTTCGATGAATAATTTTTCAGCGAGTTAGGGAATTTGATCACTGTTCTGTTAGGGAGTGGTCGAGGTCTTGTACTTAAATTGGAATCTTTCGAATTTTCAGCTCACAATGCCAGTTGCAATGCATTTTCCATTTGGAAAACATAGCTCTAGCCCGTAATGAGGATTCGCGTGGAGGAGGAACGCGTTTGGGGATTAAAAAGTGCTTCTTCCTCCAACTACAGGTATTAAAGTTGTCGCATGTCAGGCTGTTATTGAACATAAAAACCGCAAGATTGCTTCTCTGTATATTCCTCCTAGACCCTCAATAAACCAAAAACAACTTTACGATATTTGTTCGATCCTTCCTACTTCACGGTTGACTATGGGAGATTTTAACTCTCACGGTACAGGCTGGGGAGAACTGTACGACCACAACCGGTCTTCCTTGATTTATGACCTCTGTGACAACTTCAATATGACATTTCTAAACAATGGAAAAGTAACACGTTTCATTATTGTTGGATTGCACATGAAATGTGATTCAGGATCCTCACGGTAGTCATTTCCTGCCCATATTTCGGTGGTCTCAAAGTCGGTTTTGGAATCCATCCACGTCTCGTATGATCTAAACAGTAACATCGTTGGACAATGTTCAGGGCTGCTATATAAGAAGCTTTAACAACAGTAGAAGGACTTCCACCGGTGAAGGAATATAACATCCTCTTCAACCTGATCATAGACAGTTCACTTCTAGATCAAACCCGATCAGTTCCAGGATCATCATTTCGCAGGCAACCTCTTTCTTCATGGTGGGATCAGCGACGCACAAAGTTTTACCGTAAAATTTCAGACCCGTTTAAAGTTTTCCGTAGACGTGGAACACCTGAGCACTTTGAATAGTACAGTGTACTATTAGTACACGGCACTGCACAGTGGTCCAGTAATCTACTTTAGGCGGACATGAGGTTTTCAATGGAAAATTTGTGGTATTAGAGCTTTGGTTACTTCTGAGAACTTATTACAAACTTATTGTACTACAATTTGTATGAAATTATTTTTTTCTAGCATTAACCGCAAGAGTGGCGTATACTCTATTTTTTTTATGAGCCAATATCGTGAGATGATGTGTTGAGCAAAGGTTTAGAAATTGTTATTATAAGAAACTTTGTAGCACATATTTTTTATCTAGCCTACTGCGATTAGTAGTTCATTTTTTACTTTTACCAGCTTGCTATGTTCTACAACGTTGTTTGTTCAGACATATGCTACAATTTTGCTGAATGCACTTTAGTTGTATTTCTTCTTGTTTTCATTTTATAGTAAATTTTCAGTTAAATTTACGCCATACTATAGAGCATACAACATGAAATGGAGCACCTTAAAAAAATATGACATACCATGACTTGATTCAACACACCTTAGAGTACGTTTAAGGAAAATTTGGGAGAGATGATATTTTTCTATCTTTTTTAAAGCTACTTTCTGTAACATACAGTTTTCAATAAAAACACACAGAAATCATGGCTATCTCTGTTCAGAATATGACAATTACCACGTGTTTTCATAGAAAAACGCTTAATAAATAGGATATTAGTTAATTTTTATTAAGTTTCGAGCTTCTTCAGGTAAATCAAACTGTGTCTCACCACGAGTTGTACGTCTGTTGATAAGTAAGATTACGAAGTCGGAAGTGAGAAGAAGCCTCTTGAAAACGTCTTCCAAGCTGTTAATACGGTTGAACTTCCTTGTATGCCGTTCCCAAAATTTCCTTATGCACTTATTCCTCGTTTCCTGGGCTTTCTTCCTCAGCATCCCTAAAGGCAGTGCAGCAATCCTGATAATATCGCTACCGTGTAATAGTAGCTTATGCACTGTAGGGGAAAGCACATGCCAATTGTACAGTCCACGATACATCCTAAAAGTATCTGGAGCAAATTGTCCAAAAGCTTCTGCTTCAATTTCTTGATTCAGGTTGACGACTTTTAGTAGAATTACAAATTTCGTTAATAGGTTTTTATCGAGCCCTGTGATTTCGAAAACTGCATTTACTTTGCTAAAAAATCGGCGAGCTGTGTTTCCATCATTCGAATTGCCTCCTCTTTGAGAGCCTGCCGGATTGACATCTGGCTGTTCTTCTAGATCACATTACTGACACGCCAAGAAGGCTTAGGCAACGTCAACCTATAACTGATATTCAACAATTGCTCCATGGTTCGTATTTGAGCGTCATTGAGAGAAAACACACAATAAAGACTGTATTCGATGGAATTTGGACACACGCAATTGTTCGTAACTTTTTAGCGTGTGGGTAAAAATTATTGAAATTTTAACTGAATGTATTTCATTGGTATTGGTATTTCATGGTATTGAACAAATTTAAGCGTTATCACAACATTTCGATCAGGGATGTTGCGAAAAAGGCGAAAGTTTCAGTTTGTTTTGTGCAGAAAACAATGAAACGTTCTGGATTACATGTGTACAAGGTCCAGAAGGCACCGAACCGGAGCGATAAACAGAACTCGGTGGCCAAAACTCGTGCAAGAAAACTGTACAGTGAGTGGCTCACAAAACCGTTTTGCATTGTGATGGACGATGAGACCTACATTAAAGCTGACACCAAACAAATGCCAGGGCAGGAACACTACGTCGCCACCTCTAAGTTGGCCGTTCCTGAGAGTGTACGGAAGAAGAAACTGTCGAAATTCGCCAAAAAATTCCTTGTCTGGCAAGCGATCTGCGGATGTGGCAAAATGAGTCAGCCCTTCATCACCTCTGGGACCGTCAACGGACAAATCTACAAGGACGAATGCCTCCAAAAACGACTTCTGCCCTTCTTGAAATCTCACGATGGCCCGACACTATTTTGGTCGGATTTGGCATCTTGCCACTATGCCCGGCCCGTCTTAGACTGGTGCAAAGATAATAATGTAGTTTTTGTACCAAAAAACGTCAACCCTCCAAACACTCCGGAACTTCTTATTTATTTTAATACGTAAAAGGCCGATAGAGAGCATTTTTAACACGGAAACTAAAATGACCATTACTATGGAACTATCCAACCGATTAGAAATCGATTCAGGAACTCAACTACTTTCTCAAAATTGTCTCATGGACATTGCATGCGACATATCAAACTTTCTTTCTGACCATACATATCAAATTAAACTTTATGATTTTGTAAAAATAGGTTTGCGGATGTCATTCTTAGGATTCCTGACTATACTTGCCACTAGAAAAGGCTCTGCGGGAGTGGCGATATTCAAATATGTTTCAAAACCTGGCTTGTGACATATCAAACTTCATAATTTTGCAAAATTTTGTCTTCGAAGGACGTTTTGACAGTGTCTGACCTTGCGGGATCCGAGTTCCTCTGAAAAAAGTGGCCATATTCGATGGCCTGTAGGATTTCAAATTCTTCCAGGAAGGTGGTCATAATCAATTTCTTACCCTACCATAGCTTGGGACATATCAAACTTTATGATTTAGCAAAAGTAGGTCTTCGGAAGACATCCTAAGGATTCCTGACCATACTGACCACTCAGGGAGGTCCTGTTGGATTCAATTTCCTCCGGGAAAGTAGTCATATTGAAATCATTACCAAATGCTTTCTTGTGACATATCAAACTGCATGAGTTTGCAAAACTTTGTTCTTGGATTAATATCCTTTTCCATCCAGGCTGAAGCTGTGATGCTTGAAGTATCGGGTTTCGAGTCACTCGACATTTTGCACAAACATAATTCGCACTATAGAACAAAACAAAAACCAAACCAAAATCCTTTTTCAAATATCTTAAATATTTTTTGACATTAGCTCTATACTTGCCTTGGCTAGTGGTAAAGGGTGATACGGTCAAAATTTGGTCAAGGGAAAACGCGTGTAAATCGGTGAAATCGTTTATTTAAAAAATCAAATTAAATTTCTTTTTCAAGTTCAATTAGTATAAAATTCAGGAAAAATATTCAGTTAGGCTTCCGCTTTTCCAAATCCGAATTGCCGGGCCTTACGCTTGACCCCTGCCATCAGATTTTGTACAGCCACCTTGTCCACCTTCTTCGCCGCAGAAAGCCAGTTTGCCTTGAACTGCTGCTCGTCCTTAGCAGTGTTTTTGGTCTTCTTTAGGTTCCGCTTGACAATAGCCCAGTATTTCTCAATTGGGCGGAGCTCTGGCGTGTTGGGAGGGTTCTTGTCCTTGGGAACCACCTGCACGTTGTTGGCGGCGTACCACTCCATGGCCTTTTTACCGTAATGGCAAGATGCCAAATCCGGCCAAAACAGTACGGAACAACCGTGTTTCTTCAGGAAAGGCAGCAGACGTTTATTCAAACACTCTTTCACGTAAATTTCTTGGTTGACAGTCCCGGAAGCTATGAAAATGCTGCTTTTCAAGCCACAGGTACAGATGGCTTGCCAAACCAGATATTTCTTTGCGAACTTTGACAGTTTCGTGTGCTTGAAAATATCTGCTACCTTTCCCCTTCCTTTTGCCGTATAAAACTCCTGTCCCGGAAGCTGCTTGTAGTCGGCTTTGACGTAGGTTTCGTCGTCCATTACCACGCAGTCAAACTTCGTCAGCATCGTCGTGTACAGCCTCCGGGATCGCGCTTTGGCCGTCGTATTTTGTTTATCATCGCGATTTGGAGTCACTACCTTCTTGTAAGTCGATAGTCCGGCTCGTTTTTGGCTCGATGCACGGTTGTAGACGATACACCCAGCTTATTTGCGGCATCTCGGAGAGATAGATTAGGGTTTCGCTTGAAACTACCGGCAACTCTCTTTGCCGTCTCAGCGGCTTACGGTTTTCGATTTCCCCCCAATCCAGACTTCCTGGCTGTCGACAAACGTTCCCCAAACACTTTAATTACATTTGTAACGGTTGGTTTGGCAACTTTTAGCGATTTTGCCAACTTTGCGTGCGAGTAGCTCGGATTTTCGCGATGCGCGAGCAAAATTTTGATACGCTGCTCTTCTTGCTTGGACGGCATTTTGACAACTGAAGAGTGAATTCCAAAATCAAAATAGGAGCAACATTCTACACACACACACCTTCAAAATGAGGGGTGTTCAGGTTTTTTAAATGCAAAATTGAAAGAAATACGTCAAGTTGATATTGACCAAATTTTGACCGTATCGCCCTTTACATGCCTCAAATAAACTGTTTTTTACAAAAGGATACTGTCGAGCTGGTAAAAAAACGCACATTTTAGTGCATCAAAGCGTAACGAAATTCAGAAAAGAGCATGAAGAGGACGGATGGGATACAAAAGCGAGGCAAGGTCTTTTTTGTTCAATTTATCCTACGAGCATAAGCAGTACGATAAAGTTTCCTGGATAATGCTTGGGTTGTTCTCTAAAGAAAAAGTTTTGCAATATCATGAATATTGTCACTTTTTCGGAAAAACTCTGATCTCGCAGGGCTAGAGTGGCCATTATGATCAGGAATCCTCAGAATGGAAAATCATGAAGTTTGATGTGTCGCAAGCCAGGTTTTGAAAACATTTGCATATGATGCCTTTCCGGAGGAACTTGGATCTTGCAGGGACTTTCTATGTGGCCAGTATGGTCTGAAATCCTTAAAACGTCTTTTCATGACCTAGTTTTGAAAAATAATGAAGTTTGATGTGTCGCAAGGCAGGTTTTGACAATGATATGAATATGGCCACTTTTCCGGAGGAACGCGGATTGTCTTGGAAGGACAATCTTCAGAATGTCCTTCCAAGACAAAATTTCGCAAAATCATAAAGTTTGATATGTCGCAAGCTAAGTTTTGGAAAAGATTTATATATGGCCACTTTCCCGGATGAACTTGGATCTCGCAAAGCCTCCCTAAGTAGCTAGTATGGTTAAAAATCCTCAGAATGTCCTCCGAAAACCTATTTTTGTAAAATCATTTGGTTTGATGTGTCGCAAGCCATGTTTTTGAAAAGATTTGAATCTGGGCACTTTCTCGGACAAACTTTGATTCCCGCAGGGCCTCCTGGTATAGTTACACAGAATATTCACCGAAGACAAAGTTTTGTATAATCATAAAGTTTGATATGTCACAAGCGAGGTTTGAATATGGTCACTTTCCCAGAGCAACTCGGCCTGCTTGGATCCAGGACAATCTCGATCGAAAATAAGGTGATATAAAGACCTATGTAGTTTGACTAAGTGGGTGCGTAAATCACACTAGCCCCCTCCCTGAAGTAATACCGAAAAGTGGTTCCGGAGAGGGCCGGGGCTCGAGACACAGATGGGTTTTTAGTGGGTCGAAGCGTTGGCGCCCTCATCTCCACACACTGAGTTCTTCAGGAGTCTGTTAGAAGATGTTCCATTCCGTTTGAAAACAGAACATCAAATCATAACGACCGGCAAAGTTTGGCAGTTTGGTTGCATTATGGATCTTGACCTACTTAAATGCGGTTTCTCAGCAGATACCAGGTTTTCAATTCTAGGCTTCAAGAGACAATTTCGGTGTCCCAGAGCACCAACGGATGCATAAAATCTCGAAATTTGCCCAGAAATCTATGGTTTGAAGTGATTTATACGTGATTGTGGAATACATGTGGGATGCGAAGTGCTTCATTTGGGGCGACTTCAACCATGAATGGCCAAGTGTACATAAAAGAATATTTACAAAAACGTCTTCTTCCTTTGCTAAGGTCACACAAGAGCCCACCAATTGGCTGGCCTGACTTGGCGAAATGCCACTATTCAAAACAAGTACTGGAGTGGTATGAGAAAAATATAGACAACTTTGGACTTGAGGACCATAATCCTCCAAATACCCCAGAGTTGAGTCCAATCGAAAAATATTGGGCTACTATGGAGCAGAAATTACGCAAATATCGTAAGATAGAAACTGGTTGGTTTTAACGTGATTTCAAACCTCGTTTAGGATTTTAAGAAAAAAGTAGGGTCATATGGATTTGGAACAAAAGTTTAATATAATGAAAATAGCAAACAAAACAAAGTTGTTTTATATGATGCTCCAAAAATTTGAAGATTTTTTTTCCAAGACCTTGCGTTTTGTAGTTGCTACTCCGTTACCGATCAGAACTAGTGTAATTGCACAAAGAACCACAAAGATGGAGCTTTGGTGTAGCTTTACATATTCAATATACAAGTTCACTAGTTCATTCTATTTATAGATCAGTACCGGCGCCGGCCACGTCCTCACGTTCTTTGGGGGAGGGGGAAGGATGATTAGTTTGCCAATTTTTAGTTTGAGACCGTGTTTACCTCTGCGTCTCCACAATTTTCAAGGGAAGGAGAGATTTGTGTTAGTGAGGCAGGTTATTTATCGATTATGAATTCACTGTGTTAAGTGATGCGGATCAATGAAAGCGCAGTAGACTGCTTTTTATTTTAAATCCAGTGGTGATAGAAAGAGGCAAGTGACAAATAGCAAGGAAGGGGATGGGCCTGGGATTGTGCTCCTGACTTTCTGCTCAGTAAGCAGACCGGGCATCCACTGAGCTACCCAGCCACGTCAATGCTCCAAAAATTTGAAGATTATTGATTAAAAACCTGGTTTTGGCAAATCGCTTTATGTGTTGAAATTTTAACGTGGATTACCTTTACATACCTCATTTTCTTAGTATCCCCTGTATAGTAAAGGAAGAGGTAATCCTACGTCGAAAAATAACGAAAAAGCCACCGCACTCCAAATGTTGTTAGTTTTGCAATTTTTTCCCCTCTCGAATACAATCGGCAAAACAACCATCGTCTGAAGCACCACCCACTACCCTTCCTGCACCCAATTATTCCTCGTTAATGTCATCCTCCGGATCCTTCTCATCCATGACGACCTCCAGCTATGGACTTAATTTTCCAAAAGAGCTAACGTGTGTACTCAATTTATCTCGAAGGAAATGTTTCTCACATCCATTTTTCCTCGAATCCCTGATAAAACGATTACCATTAATATCCGCTCGGAAAATGAAACCATGTGCGTGCCAGTAGCTAGTATTGTATGTGTTTGCTGCTCGTTACACTAATCCAAACAACCATAATATCCTCTGGCCATTCCACGTCGGAATCGTTCTTTTCATTCGTTCGTTCGTTCGCATCCTAGTTCAATTGGACAGCGCAACAACAGCAATGTCGTTAAATGAAGTTATTTTGTTCACTCACTGCCCGTCGATTTCCCAATTTAGCCACCATCCATCGCCCTGCCGCCCATTTACCCTGAAGGTTTAGGGTTTCAATTCCAGCAGTTTCGGTCGCCATCGAATGTCGAAGCGATAAAAAAAAAAATACCCACAATATACAATGGCCAATCATTCATTTTACCCACCTCAACCCTCCAACCGGAACCATTGGATCGCCCCAACGCCCTGTGGCAAAGCGCCAACCATTCCTCGTCTGTCACTGCACCGTCAGCATTCGGTAGGAAGTGGTCAACGGGTCGTGAAAAGGATTTCTTTATTTGTGGTTAGCAACAGCAGCAACAGCAGAAGCGTTTGAAAATAACACCACAACAAACGGATTTAACCGGTGACATCTTGGCAGGATATTGTGGGATGAAAGCCGGTTTGTGTTAAATTGTGTATTTTCTTTCCAGCTCGGATTTGATCTGAGCTTTCATGACGGAGATAAATCAACGGTACGGTTATTTACTATTGACAAGGGGAATGAATTAATGAATCCATGGCAAATACGGTGAGCAGAAGGGTGCATGGGATCACCCTGGGGCTTATTTATTAGTCCAGGTTTAGGTCGGTTGGAATGCGGTTGGGAAACGTCATTATAAGGATTCAATCCAATCCAGTTATGCAAACGAGAAATTTACAAAAACTCATTTCGGATTACGGCGAGGGAAAAATGGCTCCGCGGGAGATTGACAAGCCCCCAAAAATTTGAACTCATTTAAATAGGAACTGACTCGACACATTTGAATTCTATGTGAAGTTTATTGTTGATGATACATGATTATATGGACAACACTTAATTTTAGCACGGGAACTATGTCCGGATGGAACAGACTTTCGTCACTGTTTCACTTGATCAAGCTTTATAACCACTGGTAGTCATCATCATGCCATTTTAGCAAAGGCCAAAAAGGGTCGGTAGAATCGAAATGAATTCCAAAATTTACAAGCAAAAGTACCTGAGTAAACGTATTCTACCGTAAATTAAATATCATATAACTGTAAATTAAAGATCATATAGACTGTAATTATAAATATACTAATGATTAGCCGTCAATTCAAAATGCGTGCAGTATCCAACTTCTGGCTGCGTCCTGTAGGTTACATCCAAATTAAAGCAATGTTGCAATGAGCATCCCTACGAGTATAACAGATTTATCAATCTATACCATAAAACAATGCATCTCTGCATCCATCTGATATGTGAGCGAAAGATCGTTGCCAATCGGAATCTGTGCGTATTATATAACCAGTATAGAATAGCCAGATCGAGGTAGTCCAGTAAGGATTCTCAACAAGATTATACCGTTGCGTCGAATAAATTGTTATCATATACCGAGCCAATCTCGTTCTTATTTCCTACCTTGACATTTGTTTCAATTTTTCATGTGTGATCCCCACCTGGTCTCGGTAATTGTTCGACGGAAGTTGATCCTTTGTTGGCACTTTCACTTCAGATACTCAATGTGGGATCTCCAGGTGCACTTTTAGTCGAACCAGACCCCAAGATATTAAAAGGACACACGTACGTCCCCAACCCCTCTGAGAGAGAAAATTTAAAACTAATGATACTCCATCGTTAGCCATCGGATTTTGATGTCCGTAGTTTCGGATTCCAAGGTGGGAGTACTGGAGAAAGTTGCCAAAACCTGGCTTGCAACATATCAAATTTTATGTTCATGCAAAACTAGGGCATGTAAAGAAGTTTTCACGATTTCTGACCATACTGACCACTTGGGGAGGCCCTGCGGGGTCCGTGTTCCTCCGGAAAAGTGGCCATATTCAAATCGTTTACAAAACCTGGGTTGCGACACATCAAACATCATAATTTTGTAAAACTAGGTCCTGAAAATACGTTTTGAGGATTTCTGACTATACTCGCTACTTTACGAGGCCCTGCGGGATCTGAGTTCCTTTGGAAAAGCGTCCATATTCAAATCTTTCCCAAAACGTGGCTTGCGACGTAACAAACTTCATGATTTGGCAAAACTTTGTCTTTGGATCAATATGGATCAATATCCTTTTCCATCTAGACTGAATCCAAATCCACGATGTTCATATTATCGGATTCCGAGCCATTCAAAATTTTGCACAAACATTATCGACACTATCGAACAAAACAAAAACGAAAATCCCGTTTCATCCGCAAACCCAAAAAATTTGTTTTGACATAAGCTCTTCTAACTATGCTTGTCTCGGCTAGCGGTACATGCCCTAACTAAAACATTTTTTACAAAAGGATACCGTAGAGCTGGAAAAGACACGCACATTTCATTGCACCAAAACGTAACAAAATTCAGAGAAAGAGTACGAAGAGGACGAACGGATTTCAAAAGTGCGGTGAGGTCTCCTTTGTTCAATCTATGCTACGAGCATAAGCAGTGCGATAAAGTTTCCTGGAAAATGATTTGGTTAGATATATGGTATGAAATTCAAAGAATGTCTTCCGAAGACAAAGTTTTTCAAAATCATGAACACTTCGATTGTTGTTCTTTTGTTCTATACCAATGCGCTATTCGTGCTAGCAATACATTATTGTCCACTCCTAGAGCCTCTCTTGTAGATGAGAAATGATCTGCTTCTGACAAATTTTATCAAAATCATGAAGTCTGATAAGTCGCAAGCCAGGTTTTAAAATAGATTTGAATATTACCACTTTTCCGGAGGAACCCACAGGGCCTCCCTTTGTGACCAGTATGGTCAGGAATCCCCAGAATGTCCGCCGCAGACCTAGTTTGGTAAAATCATAAAGTATGGTATCTCTCAAGCCAGGTTGTGGAAAAGATTTGAATATGGCCTATTTCCCGGAAGAACTCGGATGTTGCAAAATATTCTTAAGAGACCAGTGTAGTCAGAAATCCTCCAAATGTCCTCCAAAGATAAAGTTTTGCAAAATCATAAAGGTTAATATGTAGCAAGACTGGTTTTGGAAAAGATTCGAATTTGGCCACATTTCCAGAGGAACTCGTATCCCGCAAGAGCTTCTTAAGTGGCCAGTATGGTCAGATACCCTCAAAATGTCCACGGAGACAAAGTTTTGCAAAATCATAAGGTTTGATATGTTGGGCCTCCCCAAGTGGTCAGTATTGTCAGAAATCCAAAAAAAAATCTTATTACGACCTAGTTTTGCAAAAACATGAAGTTTGATGTGTCGCAAGCCAGGTTTTGGCAACGATTTGAATATGGGCGCTTTCTTGGAAGAATTTAGACTCCAGAGGGTCACCCTAAGTGGCCTCAGAATGTTCTCTGACGACCTATTTTTGCAAAATCATGAAGTTTGATATGTCGCAATCCACGTTTTGGAAAAGCTTTGAATATGGCCACTTTTTCGGAGGAACTCGAATCCAGTAGAGCTTCTTTTAGTGGCCAGTATAGTCAGAAATCATCAAAATGTCTTCTGATGGCCTAGTTTTGCTAAATGATGAAGTTTGATATGCCGCATGCCATGTTTCGCATCCAAAAATATGTTGTCCATCATCCCTGCACAGGTAGTCACCCCAGTACTCCCACCTTGGAATCCGAATCTATGGACATTTTCGGAATAACCAGTGATCAGATACATGAACAAACATAATTTTGTGATCTATTGCAAGAAACCGCATCAACCACTGGCATACGATGGATTATCATCAATTTTAAATCTGAATGTTTCTGTCTCAGAGGCGTTAGGGAACGTTCAACTGTCACACAGACAACCTTCAATGTCTTTGACATAAAAATTATACAAAAGAGTGCTTAAACATGAGCCCTAGTATAACTAAATCGGATAGCTGTAGAGTTTCCATGAGAAAAGCTCATATGTTTCTCTGACAGCAAATTGTACAAAAAGTTTTTCATTAATGGTGAAAAACCACTAGCGTGGAGATTAGCAGAAAGAACTTCAACAGATACTGAATCAAAAGCCCCTTTTATATCCAAGAATACAGAAGCCATTGTTCTTTTTTTTAGCAAACGCTAACTGAATATCTGTGGAAAGCAACGCGGGACATTCGTTCGTTCCCTTACCTCTGCGGAACCATATTGAGTATCTGAAAGCAGGTTTTTCGTCTCAACCCATTTGTCCAAACGGAAGAGGATCATTTTCTCCAACACTTTCCGAATACAAGATAACATCGCGATGGGTCGATAGGAGTTGTGGTTGGATGCGGGTTTGCCGGGTTTTTGGATGGCATTAACTCTCACCCGCCTCCAATCATTCCGTACCATGTTTAGATCCAGAATCTGATTAAACAAGTTCAACATGCGCCTTTTTGCGACGTCTGGGAGGTTCTTAAGAAAGTTCATCTATCGAATTCGTGTTTTCGCGAGGAATCATCCGTGTCGGCGCAGAATCCGCCGAGTACTCCTTGCTCTCATTAAACGTAGTTCGGTTACGCAAACTTCGCGCCGTATTCCAAAGAGTACTCATTGACGTCTCGCGCGATAGCCCGTCCACAAATCTTTGCCAGTAACCGCGTTTCTTGGCCTTGATGAGGCTCTCAAGTTCACGTTCGAGAGCCGTTTGTATTCGAAGTGCTCAGGTGTTCCACGTCTACGGAAAACTTTAAACGCGTCGGACTTTTTACGGTAAACCTCGGTGCATTGCTGATCCCACCATGGAGAAGGAGCTTTTCTGCGAAATGACGTCCCTGGAACTGGTCGAGTTTGAGCTTGAAGCGCGCTGTCTAAGATCAGGTTGGAGGGGATGTTATATTTCTCCAGCGGTGGAAGCTTTTCAACCGTCGTTACCGCTTCATCTACTGCTGTCCTAAACTTTGTCCAGTCGATGTAACGGGCTAGATCATACGTGACGTTGATGGTTTCCGATGGATTGAGCCCGGTGGCAACCGAAATTTTTATGGGCAAGTGATCACTACCGTGGGGATCTTGAATCACATTCCATGTTCAATCCAAGGATAACAAATATGAACAAACTGTGAGGTCTAATCTACTGCCAAGTGAGGATGGACCAGCCAAACGTGTTAGGAAAATTGCTCAATAGAAGATGAAGCAATTGTTTATCCCCAAAATTACTTCTTTTCCAGGAGAATCCTCACGATCAAGACGAATAATATTGAAATCATGAAATGGAAGATCGATTTTGGAAGAGAGCCATGTTTCACAAAGAGCGAATGCATCACAACCGGTAGTGCGAGCTCAACATTTGAAAGATTCCAATTTAGGAACAAGACTTCGGCAATTCCACTGCAGAACAGTGATCAAATCCCCGAGCTTATTTGGAAAATTATCCATCGAAGGAAATGATAGCTGCAAGGAGGAGCCATTTCAAGGTCAATTGCTTTAAAAACGTGTTCACAATGGGAAGCATTGCCAGGACAGTGCTCTTAATAGGGTCAGAAATTTCAAGATACTTGTATAAACCTTCAACAATATCATCAAATGAGAACAGTTCTGATGAAACTTCTGTTTTAAAAACCTGGGAGCTAGGAACTTGGGATGATGTCCCCGGAAGAGATGGAAAGGCCTGGATGTAGTTAGTACTACGAAAACCAGGAGGAATTGTATTTTCCTTTCTTCCACCTTTCTTTGAAATGGGCAGGCTGATTTGGGGTATCTGTTCAGCATCTTATCGTGGGCGGACGCGTCTTCGCTTCCTTGAAGCACCTTCCAGAGAACTGTATGATATTCCCTCTTCAGCCGAATCAAAGTCAGACTCGTCACCTGACAGAGGAGCAAAGGGATTTGTATTGGCATTGGGTGATGGGGAGGCTTTTTAAACCATTTCGGTGAAAGACTGCCTGGAACGCTGTTTTAGCGGGCGTTCTAATTTTTCCCCGCGTTGTTTGTGCGCCGAGCACAACGAGATAGCATTAGGAGGAGCTCCCTTGCAGAAAGCACATTTTGGTGTGCTGTCTGTGCAGACACCATCTTAATGTTCCTCCCCGCAATATTAGCAGCGCGCCTTATTGCCGCAATGGGAGGTCGTATGCCCCATCTGCTTACATGTTTGGCAGATCATAACCCGAGGTACGAACAACTGCACGGGTAGTCGAAGTTTCCCATCACGACGTATTGAGGGACGGCTGATCCAGTGAAGATCACACGAAACGAGTCTGAGTGGATAAATTTATTTGCACCCTCACTGATGGACATTGTGCCTAGTGTTTGCACATTAAGTATCTTGACTGAAGAGTCGAGACCACATTGCGATGTACACATGATGTTCTGTTGCTTTTATCACAAGCTACCCATTTTCCAAATATTTGCTGGTTTAAGATCGATTAACCTACAAATAATTAAAAACATTTTATAGTTGCAAAAATTTGCAACTATTTCATAAACGATCATTTATCACTCTAAGGAACATTTCTGTGCCGGATTAAGGGTGGAACTCGGTGGAACTTTTTTTGAATCAATGATAAAAGTTTCAATTTGGGTTTTCTGCGGATATATTTCTTTACGAATTCAACATGCTGATTTCTCAAAACTGAGTTAAAAATTTATACACTTGATGAGCAAGGTATACTTCACTAACCTGGACTAGTGTTCTCCGTTTGATTTAGATCGATAGCACTATTCATTTAATATTTTCATGTTAGATGAAAAACGTTCAAAACACGCGACGAAATTTGAATTCATTTGCTTTTACGACATCTTCTCATTCCACACTTGTTATAGTAGTTGTGATGCTTTTTCATGCTCACCAATACTTGTAAACAAAGCAGATGGCATCTATAAAGACTTCTGAGTACTTAGTTTATCTGAACAAAAATACATGCAACTTGATTTTTGTCCCTGGGGCAACGCACTGTGCGACGTTCGTGTGTGAACACCAACGATGAGTGGATTGCAACTAATGAGGTCTATACAGGTGGAGAAGAAGTGGTTAAGTTGTATTAGTGTAATGCAAAATACTGTCATTTTGTTCGTGAGATGATGCACAGCCTGTTTTTTGTAATCATGCGTGACGTAGATCTCCAAAAACAACAATTTACAACAGCAGCATATCACAAGATGGTATGTTTATTTTCGGTCATTAGTATAGTTTTTAAAAGCTTTCAGCTGAAAAATGCTCAGCTTAAAAATGGGCACCAAAAGGATGCGGAAAAAAACTTAACTTGCTTTGTTATGATTCGCTTGGTTTTGGAGTTTTACGTCACCACCCGAAATCATGGATTGTTTACACATTTTTCGTTACTAATACCGACAAACACCCTGCTCTTAGCCACCTGTATAGACCTCATTGGATCGCAACAAGGGTGATATGTTGATCGAGGAAGCAGAAGATGAAGATGAACGGATGAATACTTAGCGCTGCTGGTGTGCGTGATCACCCAAAGATGCCGGGCAAAATGGCTTAGCTTGTCGATTTACAAGTGTGATAATTAGCGCCTAATTATCACACTATTTTGCTGCCCTAGTTCTTCTTCAGTAAAAAAAAACTCACTTCACAACTGCGGCGAAAACAACCATGAGAAAAAACTGAATTTAACCAACAGCGGAAACCGAAATATGCGAGCGCGTAGAAAACAAGCTTTATCGTTTGCAGTGCTTGTGGCGATGTCCATATTAATTTTAATCAGTTCGATGAGTCATTCAAAATGGCGGTAATTTGTTTTGTTATTAATTAGATTTGACATTTCTTACCATGCTTATCCAACAATCACTAACCGATGAGAAACGCGTATCACAACAAACTCTTACTCAAGAAAATGTGACAAATCAGTCACCAGCTTCCAAGCCAACTTTACAAAATTTCGTTGATCTCGACATCTGTAAAAGCAAAATCGATCTGTCGATCAAAGTGACAGTCTACTCGACTTCTATAAAGGGTGTACGGAATCAAATTGTGACACACACAAATATTCGGCAAATTTTGCCCGTTCAACCAATCATCTTCAATCTTTCAGGGAGTAAAATAAAACAAGTCATGAATATTTTCCCATGTTTGTTTTATTTCAATTCAATTTCAATTCCGTATCCAAATGCACGAACCTTCTTCTTTACACTGCTCATAACTTTTTTTTGCGTGGCAATCCATTGTTTCTTCATGTTTTTCTCCGATGTCCCTTCCTTAGGATGTTTCTGAAGTGCCTTCTTCATGATGGCCCACTACTTTTCAATTGGCCGCAGTTCCGGTGCGTTCGGGGGGTTGAGACGCTTCGGCACGAAATTGACATCTTTACCCTTGTGCCACTCCAAAACCACTTTCGAGTAATGGCACGAGGCTAAATCCAGCCAAAAAGTCGTAGGACCATCGTGTGACCTCAGAAGAGGAAGTAGACGCCTTTAGGTACACCTGCCCATTGACCGTTCCAGTTGTCACGAATGGGTAGCTCCGCTTTCCACACGAGAAAATTCAAATCATATATTTTTTGGCAAACTTTGACATCTTCTGTTTTCAAACGTCTTCAGGGACATCCAATTTATGATGAGCAGTGAAAAACTGGACCACCGGAAGCTGCCAGAAGTCTGTTTTTACATACGTCTCATCATCAATAACGAGGCAATGTGGTATCGTCAACATCTGGGTGTAGAGCTTCCGTACACGTGTTTTATTAACCGTATTCTGCCGTTCATCGCGATAAGGCGGCTTTTGGACTTCGTCCGTGTAGTCCTTCACGTTGTTTTGCATCTTGTACGAAAGTTTTGGTTAGATTCAGTTTCTTCGCCACATCTCGAACTGAACTGTTGGGATTCCTCTTGAAAGCTTGAACTTCCCGCTTGTGATCCTAAATAATATACGGAGATCCATTTTTGCCACCCTTTTCTTTCCGGTCGATGGTCAAACGTTCGTGGTACCGATTTAAAATACGAGACACCGTAGAATGTACCATTCCCAGCTTCCTGCTGATGGCACGATGAGAATGATCCGGATTTTCGGGGTACGTGCGCAAAATTTCTTTGCGCCGCTTCTGTTTTCCGACTCCATTTTCGCAACGATTGCACATCTGCTATTGAATTTTACACAGCGTTAATAAATACACATTGAACTAATTCCACCCAAAGTTTCAATAGAAAATACCCAACGGGTAAAAAGTGACAGCCATTCAAAAGTGCAATTTGATTCCGTATCACCTTTAATTGGCCCCATAAAAGAGCTTGTTGCTAACATCGGTCGAACCGTGTTATTAAGGTTCGTAGTATTTCACAATCATAAGAAATAATTCCTCATTGTGATAATTGTAGGTAGAAATTCTGCGAACAATTCAGCATCTGACAAATACCAAAAGGAGACTTATTCCTTTATTGAAAATTAAATTATCTCTAAACCCTCGAAAGCCAGCGTCTACCTTCAAGAAAACATAATTAACGTGAGAAAATCCCCAGCATATGCGAGGGTCATCCGACTGTTTGCCGCATCTGAACGAATTACTCTGAAAAAGCAGTCCAAAAGCAAAAGCAATTAAATTTCTAAATTGGCCACCGCAAACCAATGCTCAAACCGATGATGATGGTGGCGAGCGAAGAACCAAACGACGTCCTGTAGAAAAGCTTCGTTATATTTGCGCGATGATCAGCATCGATGATGCTAATTCCACCGATTGTATCAGCAGAGAGCTCAAGCACAAGAAAATTAACTGATATCGGGCTGGCTGCAGTCGTCGTCGAAGGAGGAGAGAGAACCCAATCAAATCGTCAGAGCATAACCACCAGCACACCAACAATCCGAAGCTTTGGCGTCGCATCCGATGATGGAGCGCAACTGTAATTAGAACCGTGCTAATGAAAATGCTAATGAGGTTCCTCCGGTTGCTTGTAGGTACGTACCTATAGCCCATTGCGGGTGTGCCAGTTGTCAGCAACTTGTTCCACACTATCATTTGCGTGCTTTTTTGTCTGATTAAATTGTGAGATGTAGAACGTGTTTTTTCTTTCCTTTCTTTCTTCCCTGCGACTGAAAGTTCTTTGTTCTCCAATGTAGCTTGTTGAATTGTGTCTGCCGTCATGGCCAACTAATTAGTACAGGAAGCGTTTTACACGGTGGTCGAATAAATCGAAAATATCGTACACGCAATCTCAGGTTTTGCATTGAGATTGTTGATGGCAAGTGTAAAGCACGATTCAAAGTAAATCTGGACGCACGATTTAATACACCACTGCGTCCCTGGTGGTTCGAACAAAAAACGTTTGACAGGTATTTGTTGATGTTTCATTGAAAGCGAAATTGAAGAAAAGTTTTTCTCGATCAATTACGCATCATGGAACTTGGGAAAAGAAAATTAATTGTGCACAAACATCTCGAACAATCCTTCGTGGTCTGCCTCAAAAATAGAAAAAGTGTTAAAATTACCAAATTCATCCAAAAAGCGACCACGATTACTATACGAGCGTTTTTTGACGAAATTCGGTGGCTGTATTTAAATGGATGACGAAACATATGTCAAAATGGATTATAAACAAATCCCCGGACGAATTTTTTTCCTGGCATCTGGTCGTGGGGATGCCCTTTCCAGGTATAAATTTGTTTTTGCTGATAAGTTTGCTCGTAAACTAATGATTTGGCAAGAAATCTGCAGTTGTGGCCTTAAAATCAAGGTTTTCATCACATCTCACACAATGACGTCGAAGGTTTACATTAAAGAGTGCCTGAAAAAGCGGTTTTCATCCTTCAATCGCCAATACAAGGCCAACGTTATGTTTTGGCCGAATCTAGCCAGCTGCCACTACTCTAAGGAGGTACTAGAATGGTATGCTGCAAACTGGTACTGGTATGCTGTTATACCTGGTACAGACATACAACGTACAGCGTTGTACTAACTGTCAAATTCTTTGATCCAGTACCAAAAAACAGGTACTAGACTAAAGGAGTACAACGTCTACTTGTACTACTGTTCAATCTAATCTAATCTAATCTAAGTCTAATACAACCGCAGCCAGTACGAGAAAAGCATCCTGGAAAAAATTGGGTTAGATTACGCCCAATTATTTTTTTGTCAATATTGATGCTTGCAGCATATCCGAGATATGATACAAGCGTCAAAGCTGACCAGGCCTACTGCGTTGCATTAACTGCAAAAGATGATTCTGTAAAATGGTTTGGATTCAAATCAATACATTTGAACCCCAAAACATTTTGTGAATCTACAGGGGATGAAGGATGCGTGGACATACCGTACCATACGCTCCGAGGTAAGAATAATAAAATAATATTGAAGTAAATCCTAAAAATCCAAGAAATGGTAAAAATGGCTTGATAATAATATAAATGTAAAATAAATATGCAGTTTCATATGGAATAGTATATACAATTTACTGCAGGAATATTATAATGTAAAATGATAATAACAACTACACATGTCTACAGATTGTTTTTCTGCTGCAATTGTAGAAGGATTTGCGTATCCATTATGAACCTGAAAGTTTGTAAAATGTATCGTAGCCACGAGATATTTTTTTTCGAGACTCAGGAACTCTATGGATGATCTGAAATTATACATTATGTAACGGAACAGCACATCGACATTTTAGATATACTATATCTAAAATGTCGATAATGTTGTTCCGTTTCATTGCACCCCTATTATCATTTTTAGTCTATCTCATAGGTTCTACAATGATTCTAATATATGATCATAATTAAATTTTTGAATAGTTAGTCAATAAATTATTTAATAATAATAATATGAGAAAGATAAGTAATTATTACAGAATTTTTATCTGCAACGTATTTGATCACCCTCTCATCGAAATACCTCAGCCGTTGGAATCTACAATACTACTAACCATTAAGATCTAGAAATATTAGGTTATAGATGTTAGTAGATATTACATATATCTGACATCCACTGGTTGGTCACTGATCTAATTTAGTCTAATCCAATACAAACGCAGCAAGTAAAAGAAAGGGTTCTGGAAACAACTGGGCTAGATTATGTCCAATTATTTTTCTGTCTGCATCAACTGAAAAGAAGATTTCTTAGAACGAGCTGGAATCAAACGAATAAACCTGAACGCAATCCACGAATCTACAGGTGAAGAAGGATGCATGGACACACCGGTTCACACGCTCTGTATCATGTCAAGTCAAATATCATAGAAATCTTACATGTTTGTATGACCCCATTTACCTGAAATTGTACATAACTGAGAAATCTGCAAATACCTAAATCTTTGAACAATATATATATATATATATATATATATATATATATATATATATATATATATATATATATATATATATATATATATATATATATATATATATATATATATATATATATATATATATATATATATATATATATATATATATATACGGATATCATATGCGGACGTACAGTAAAATGGTATGTTCACGTCCAATCAAGTAGGATTCTCGGACTTCGGTTATTCACGACAAATGTAAATGGCTATCCCCTACTGAATCCGCTTTTACAAACAGATATGTTACTTCGAATACCATACAGAATAAAACATGTGAATATTTTTATTATACAATGCTGAAAAATTAACAAAAAATGAAGGTTATTTTGCTGAGACGAGACTCTCACTCTTGGCAGGAAGCTCCTATCTCCTTTCTCACAAAGGTTTTGGTGAAACAATCATCATTTAACTGAGGCACGTTGAGCTGTACTAGCTTAATATAATGAGAATATAATATAATTGCTCCTGACAATGGAAGAATTATACAATAGAAATTAGATAAATTGTTAACAGACAAAGATAGTTCTCCTACAAAGCGTATTATCATGCTCTGCCACAAGTGTAGTATAAGTATTCACGCATAACCTGGGTGGTTTTCCTCGATAAATTTCTCACTGAATCCAATAGCTCTAACGACCGAACTTTTCTCTGTGCACTGGCATAAAGGATTTTCAAATGACGTTGACAACGGGTTGACAAAGCTTCACATAGTCTCAGCTTAATTATTTTGTTCCAACCCAAAAATAAAAATAAAAATCAAAAAAAAATCAAAAAAAATATCTACCGGACAAAGCACTGTGCAAGAAAGGGCGCTACTTTATAGCTTGTTGACCCACCTGGAAACACTGGAGACTCCTGCCAAAGCGTCTCTTAGCATACGAGAAGGAATATATCCGGCTGATGCGTGAGTCTCCCGGCTAAGAGAAACTCGTCATCTCCAATGTCAGCCAAGGCAGTTGAACCAAAAAAGAAAGCAAAGTTTTTGAGGAAAGCGAAGTTCAGACAGCATCTAAACCAAATTTTAGGCATAAAACAAGATGATTAAACAAGTATGAACAACTATCTATAACCCGCTAACACTAAAACTCGTCAGAATTGGTTGCAGTTACTTGATTGGTGACCTGTTCGTGATCACATTGAAGTTAATTTCACTGATTTGAAACAAATGTGCTACTAGGGAATGCTGGGCTACCAATATTTTTGCAAAGAAGAATATATTTTAAACATTCCGCGGATCTAAGGAGAAGAAATAACGGCAATGCGTATCTCATAGCAACGATTAGAAGCATGAACGCATGAAGTGAAGCGGAAAATAAGCGATTTAATATAATGTTAAACATTTAACGAACGTTTACTTATCTTAATTTGACTGTTTCGTTATGGTCCTCAGTCCGACTCGGAATTGTACGGAAATTCACTCGAACAAAGTCATTACGAGCACCATGACTCCCCATGCCAGGAAAATTCCAACTCCAGTTTTGCTGAAAATATGCTACAAGCGCATGCGGCAGCACCACTTTGCGTGAAACAGTAGCACAATTCTTAATTTCTTCACGTTCACGTTTGCAAAAGCAAGCGGCTGCCTAAGCCAATACGCCCCCACGACAACTCGAAAACATCGCGTAGATTTTATGAAATTATCACACCGGGATTTTCTGAAATTCTGAAATTCCACCCCAACAGCAATCACCGCCGAAGAACTTTCCGAAACCAAATTCATTATTTCCGAAAACCAAATTGAAACTACCGAAGCCGTATTCACAATTTTTCAAATTCACATAAATCGATTTTCAACAAAAAGAAAAAAAAACGTGACAGCTCACGCAAAACTCAACCGTCCGTCGCTGTACGTTGTATGGCTGTTCCAGGTATTAATTTCGTCACCAAAGAGATTAATCCTCCGAATTGCCCTGAGTTCAGACCGATCGAAAAATATTGGGCATTTGTCAAGCGACAACTTCGAAGATGCGGTAATGAAGTGACAAATGCACAACAAATGCGTTTAAAGTGGAAAGTGCGACAGTTCGTTCGAAACGGTGAAATGTAATAACTTGTAATATATATCTCTTGAAAGCTGAATAAACCGTGTATGTTATTTGATTCTTGAGTTATGATGACTTGAATGCGTCCAAATTTATTTCGAATCGGACTTTATGTGTCCCACGACTCTGCCTAATTTAGCTACGGTCGAGTATTGTTACTCATTAAATAACTGAGCTGCAAACGATATTTAAACGGTTATAGGTATGTATGTTTACGATGACTTTCTTCATAAAGCGTCTCCGGGTTCAAATTTTCTGTCATTAGTGGAATATTACGAGCCCAGAACTAAATCAATATCTCCGCTCATAAACATTTAAATTTTACTTTCACGTCCAAACTTACGGATTTTTTTATCTTACTCTCATTTTTAATGGGCAAGCTTTCCTCCCATGGCCTTGTAAGACTTTTTGAGCTCTAGAACTGATTTTGATTCTCCTCCAATTTTCCGATAACCAGCTTTCACAATTGCCCAAAATTGCTCGATTCTTGCAAGCTGTCATTGTATTAAAAAAGTGCTACAGTGATATGAAACCAACAGGATTCCGTTTATACCGAAAGAACTCAACCCACCAAACTGTTCTCAGCTCAGACCGATAGAGAGATTTTGGGCTATCATGAAGAGGAAGCTGAAGGTGAATGGGAGTGTCGTCAAAAGCATCGATGAATTGAGAACCAAGTGGAATATGGTTGCCAAAACGATGGATGAGAATAATATGCGCTGGTTGATGAAACGTATTCCGGGAAAAATCCGCAAATTTCTTCGAAATTGAGACGATTATTTTTTTTTTTGTATTTTCCCTCTAAAGTTCACATATAGTCGAACATTTTAGTTAAAACAGAATACTATTTTGTTAATGTATATCCGAAATATACTCAATAATCTATGTTCCAATTATAACTTGGCCACACCTTACCAAGTGAGATCCTCAAAAAAAACCTCAAATGAACACCTTTGCCGATAAAATGAACGAAAATTCTGACAATCCCTTCAAGTCATACAATTTCCGTAGTCTTTTTAGATTTTAAAGCTAGAACCATCCAATGAACCTGCTTTCCAACTAATGTGCTTGAATTAAATAGATGAACGCAACATCATCAATGACGAATGAGCCAGCTAAAGGACGAAACGTAAATAAAAAAACGGAAACTAAACAAAAACTTTAATGTCAATCTATTTAACAACTATTAACAAGCTACAATCGTGTTGGACAGAACTTCTCTAAGGCTACACACTATTTAACTAATCATGGCCATGAAAACTTCGTACAGACATATCTGCGCAGGTTTTTTCTGATGACGGTGATGATCGTTTCAAACGAAGCAATGATGATACGGAATGAAGCGACGATAATTTGAAGCGATGGTGGCGGTTCCAAAATGGCGACGGCTCTGAGATGGCGACGCTTCCGAGATGCGCAAAATGGCCGAAAATAGAGTTGCGGAGAGAGTGGCGGCTGGACGGAAGGCTTCTGATTTATATCTCGTCGAGAGCGTCCGGAATTGACCGTCTCCTTCAATTTTCTTTCCGCTATAACCGGGCGGGGCTAAGGAAGACTACTAGATTTTGGGTAAGGTCCGGTTCAGTGTCCGACACTTGACCACGGATCACTGGAACCGCGCTCTCGGTATCCGTTCCACAGAGAGTATACTGTGAGGTGGAATCACGACGGATTTTTGGCGACCGACGGAATAAAATTCGCTAGTTCTTTTGGGCGAACTTCACCCTCCTCCGTTTAGCTACCTAAACAGGTGGGCCTTTGCAGGGCGCACGAATCTGGCGTCCTTGCCGACGACGTTCACCAAATAGCATATATCACCTCCGTTCAGCGTCCACGATCGCAGAACGAGGAATGCTAATCCAGCCTGTACAATAAAAAAAGCCCGTTGAACGAGCTGTCCACCGCGAATCGACAAAATTACCATCAAGAATCACGCGAAATTAAGCATTTAGTTACATTACCTTTCTGTACGTATTCACAATTTGAACAGATATTTGCACAACAATACTACATTCAAGCACTCAAAAAACTGAATATAAAAAAAAAGTTTCATTCATGAACTGGCTCATGCCATTATTTAAACAAGTCACTTTTGACTAAAAACTTAAAACACTTAAAAACCGCGACAAATACAATTATTTTCCAGTCGATTCACTAGTGTAATGGCCGGGATTAAAAACTCCATTGCCCAAGAAACCACGGAATCAAAGAAATTGAATCGGACGCGAGAAATAATGTTCGGCTTAGCCAACGTATTGTATTCAGGTGTTCATTTGATATCCATCTCTTTCGCAGACGTAGCCTCTCATAAAAACAAACTTTCATCCTAGCGTGCTATAAAAAGCTTCCACCTATCACGCAGTATGAAAACCTACAAATGTACAACGAATAATACGAATCAAAACAAAAAATCCAAATGGAAACGAAAATCTAATTTGAAACACATAATCTACTATTTACACTACTTTGAAGTACAAATTTAATATTTACAAATTAACATTTTTACAAAATCGGTCCAAATAAAAGCACCGCGTTACAGGATGAATTTGTGTAACTGTGCTCATTGGAAACCGTTGATAACGACTCTAGCAGAGAAATACAATGGTGCAATAAAGCTGGCAATCGTGCCTTTTGAACTCCGAAGGACGCAAAGATCAAACAAAGTTCCCCTAACTACTAAGTTAAAGGGTGTCCACGATGAAATTGCCACACTATGAAATTGCTCTAACTTTTTAACCGTTTTGTAGAATTTAATGAAAATTTGGGTAGATTTAGTTCATAGTGCATTTTTTACATCCTGCAAGTTTTCAAGTCCTGTGATCAAAACTCGCGGAAATGGAGTGGAAAGAACAGCCCGTGCGTGATAAAATCTTGCGCATTCATCACGAGAACAAGGATCTCTCGCATCGTTCCATCGCTAAAACGTTGGGAATCGCGAATTCCACGGTGTCGCGAGGGATTAAGCGGTTCGAGGAACGGCTGACCACCGATCGGAAGCCCAGAAGTGAAGGAAAAAGTATTCCGTACAACACCAAAAATTACAACCGCGTAGTTGGGGCCTTCAACCGAAATCCGAACGCCTCCGTTCGGGATGTGGCTAAGAAGCTGCACCTAAGCCAAAGTTTTGTCCAGAAGGCCAAAACTAAGGCTGGGTTTCAAACGTTCAAGGTACAAAAGGCCCCTAATCGCGACGAGAAGCAGAACAAGTCCGCCAAAACCCGTGCCGACTTCAAACAGATCCCCGGCAACCTGTTTTTCACGGCCAAGGATAAGTTCAGCGTTCCGGAGCATGTCCGCACTCAGAAGATGTCCAAATTTGCGAAGAAATTTCTGGTTTGGCAAGCCATCTGCACGTGCGGGAAGCGGAGTGCACCTTTCGTGACCCAGGACTCGATGAACGGACAGGTGTACATAAAAGAGTGCCTCCAGATGCGGCTGCTTCCTCTCCTGAAGGCCCACAACGTCCCAACAATCTTCTGACCGGATTTGGCCTCATGCCACTACTCCAAGGACGTGCTGAAGTGGTATGCGGACAATAAGGTCAATTTCGTGCCGAAAATGTTCAACCCTCCCAACACTCCGGAGCTCTGCCCCATCGAGAAGTACTGGGCGATTATGAAGCAGCACCTTCTTAAACGACCTAAAGTAGTAAAGACAGTCGAGGAACTGAAGAAAGTATGGTTTTACATGCAAAAAACGGTTGATTCACAGGTTGTGCAGAATCTTATGGCCGGGGTTAAGGCCAAGGTGCGGGCATTTGCGAATGGACTGTAAATAAAATACGAGTAAAATGGTAAAATGAAGTTTAATAGTTATTTCTCAATCCCTTGAAAATTTGATGGCAATCGGATGAAAACTCAAATTTTACGAATCAATTTTGTGTGTGGCAATTTCATCGTGGACACCCTTTACCATCTACAATACATTAATTAGACCGGTAGTTCTCTACGTTTCGTGGACATTGCTAGTAGAGGACCAACGCGCCCTTGCTGTTTGTGAACGGAAGGTGCTGCGTACAATCAATAAGAAAGAGGCACGCAACGAGCAAGGTGGATCGATAAAGTAGAAGGTGACCTACGGACCCTCCGCAGACAGCGAGGCTGGCGAGGTACAGCCATGGACCGAATACAATGGAGACAACTTGTGTGTACAACAGAAACCACAACGGCCTTGGTCTGATTGGTAAGGTAAGGTATGACCGGTTGCTCTCTTGTTTCAACATCTTTGCGTATACTCATTACTGCTTGTTTACATCTGACATCTAACAATATAAATTATTCTGTGCTGTCAAACTTATCTTAACAATGTGCCGCAAACATTAGAAACTACTATTTGATTGAATGTAGTGTAAAAATTCGTTCTGCACCCTGTAAAGTTCAACATGCATACTCATTATATATGTGCATAAATCATTCCATTTGGTTTGAATACAGCTGAGTAATAGCGATGTTTGGCGTGAATTTACCAGCCGCTGAAGCAGTGCTTCACACTATCACATTTCAATACATATATTGTTATGAAGTTTCCTTCTTTAAGGCCGCCTTTAAACATCTTATACACCTTTTGTTCATCATCATTAGCTGCACATCTAATGAAGATCAGAATTGTCATTCGCAACATACATGCCAGGAAGTGCGAATATACCTTCTGAAGACATCCCCCAACACACCACACATCTTCGAATAACTGCTAGACCGCAAATATTTTTGTTTTCCTACTTGCGAAACCATAAGTGACCTTCCTATTAGGATGGATGACACGATATTTTCTTCTATCGTTGTTTTTCTTCCTCCCATGAGAACTTGTTGTTGTTGTTGTTGTGGTGGTTGCACACTTGTAGGTACTAATTGATCTCATTCCGGGTTAATCAACTGGAACAACGGCAACGTAATGGAGACGTGTCCAGTTTGAACGATGTATCAATTATCATCCCTTGTATCTGTTTGCCAGTAAGTTCTACTAGGATATCTGCACTTCTTTCGCGGCAGAAAAACGCGGTAGCTCGTCCCCATCAATCGAAGCCCAATTAAGCGAAACTGTTTTAAGCGTCCTCTCCCACGTTTCATTTGCAGCTCCATCGGAGATTACATCTTATTGCGGAAGCTGGATGATTAACCGAAATTCGCCCAAACACCGACCGACCAGCGCTGAGGTCCGGCACATATCCTGCTCTTGACAGTGAGGAGTGGTTCAAGGATGATAATTTGCAACACGATTACTTGGATTTTTCTCCTCAGCTCATTACTCACTCGTGGAAGAAAGTTCCACAACGGAACCTTACCTTCTTCCGTCTTCCGCCGGGGCTGAAGGGACTCCGGCGCAGTAAACATCGTAACCTTTGCGCAGCGAAGCGGAAAGTGGAAAACATGCACCGCATAATTAATTATTTGTCCTCTGGGATTCTCGTGCTGTCGACCACCATCCATTTACCGAGCTGTCCGAGTTCTAGGGATGACACGCATCATTGGTGGAAGATATGCTCAATCTTTCGTTTCCAGTTCAGGAAATGGCCATCCATCTCCCGGAGCATAATAATCACTTTTAATAAGAATCTGAAGCATTCCACTTAAAGCGATCCCAGCAGAATTAAATTTGAGCATCTTCCTCTTTTTCAAAACAAGGGCCGCTAAAGTCATTTTCCTCTCAACACCCTTTTGTGGGGTGTGCACAAGGGGAGAAGAAGAAGCAGAAAAAAATGAAACTTTTGTAGCGTTTAATTAAATCTTCTCGCTGGGCTCACTCGAGAAGCTCTATGCAGCTAAAGTTCAGCTTCCGTGCTCCTCGAAATGGTGCGGTAGGGCTGCGTTGATGGTCGTTCGTGTAATTTCCTTTGCTCTTTTTCTCCTACGTCAAGTTCACACGGAAGTTGTTGGAGATATTTTTGCACTCCTTCCATTGACCCTACTTCTCAAGGAGCTGCAGCCAGTGGCGTCGTCGATGGCGGTTTTGAAAAGCTTCAGCACATTGGTTCTGATGTTCGGAGTTTGGAGCGATTGAGGATTGAAGCGTTTTGGCCAACAGTGTAACCCTTAAAATGCATAAAAGAATTAATCTCATAGCACTTGCGATGAATCAACACATATATTGTGTTGTTGTTATATTACTATTCTCAATTAGGACTGTATGAAAAAGTTTTCAGCAGCATTCATACTTTGATAAACAAAAACAATTATAATATTGATTTTATTTTTACATTTCCGCAAAATTCAAAGCTTTTAACGGGTGTTCAATAAAATATTAGAATGATTTCAATACCTTTCTGTAATTAAAGTTAAGAGCGTAAATTTTGTTCTCTCCAAGAGAATTACTCTCTGAACTCCCTAAAAATGGGTGGCATGTTTCTTTTCGCTCGGGTGCTGTCAGTTCAATCGAAGATGGCGTCGAAAAAGCAAGGACTCCGGGAGCCTGTTGTACGGTTTTGCGAAACACATGGTCATCGTGGAAAATCGGTAGAGCATTTTCGAGACGAAAACGTGCCCGTAAGTACAGTTTACCGAATTCTGGCTTCCCTGAGCGTGTAGCGGAAGGCCGGTAGCGGCCGTCCGGCCAAGCTAATGACGAAGTAAAAGAAGGAAGCGTCGAAAAAGCTGTTCGACAACAAGGACGGAACGAGTTTGCGTGATGTAGGCCGAAAATATCACTGCTCCCATACCTTCACCTGAGGGTTCGTTGATAGAGGACATCATCTGTCGGAAGAAGACTCTGTCCCCTGAATACACGGAGCAGCAGATTGCGACTGTGCAATAACAGTGCCGGTGGATGACGAAGAACTACCGCGGGATGTCGTTCGTGCTGGACGACGAAAGTTACTTTCCGCTCTCGAAGACCCACATTTCAAGAAATGGCAGCTACTATTCCAGCAACAAGTCGGCCACACCCCCCGAAGTAAAATATAACTTTAAGCATAAATTTGAAAAAAAAAGTTATGCTGTACATCGTCATACCGGACAGAGGGATTCCAAAGCCGTGATTCAAGCTGAGTGGTCTGGTCATCAATCAACAAGTGTATCAGGAGGAATGGAACCCGGCCAACTTGCCCCAGTGCCGTCCCATTGAGAATTTTTTTGGCTCCCTCAGTGCCGTAATGTACAAAAATAATTGGCGGGCAAAGGATTCGAGAGCATCGTGACTAAGTTGCGTCGTACGGCTGACCAGGGCCCCATGTCCAATATTCATTGACGTGTTTTTGAAGAATAAACAATGTTTGTTTATTTTACTATATGAATGTAAAAAATCTCATTTTTTATTGAACACCCGTTAGCTTATAATTTTTAAAACTTTTAATCCCATTTTCTTTCATATAAGCACATTTTTTATTGCAAACTGTACAGTTTCCAATTTTTCTTGAACGCTTCCATGTTCGAGAAATTGTACCCTCCTTTTTGAAGATCCTCTTTCAGTTATTCAGAGCAAGGGACAGTTCAGTAGATGTCCCGTATTACAAACAAGACCTCATTATTCGCAAACCACCGTACAAGGAGGAGGAGACTCATGATTTAAATACAGTGGCATTACATCAAGCATTTCTCTAGTGAAATTTGAAGTTCATCGTTCCTTTGGTGAAGAAAAAAGATGACCGCTAATTACATAATAAAATAGTTTTCCAAACCAAAGACTTATGATTAAGATGTTCAAGAACATCCGAGCAGTGAGGGTCTTCCAGACCCCCCTTTCCACCCCTTGGGCTTTATGTAAACCTTCTTCCCGTGTTTTTATAACCCCTTTATGCACCTGTCCGTGTTATCCAGGTTGGCTACAAAGACTTTTTACAGGCACAATCCGCTACTTTTACGTCTCCAGAGAATTCCAATCCTCTTGTAACAAATCTTGTAATCTTGTTTTTCTACGTTGAAATATCATTGCTGCTATCCCTTTAGGGCATCTTCAGCGGTGGTTTATTTTTGGAACATCTCAAAACTGGAATAAAACCAGCTAAAATAGACCAATTTTGTGTTTCCCGCACCGGTGTTGTGTTTCTGGTTGTGAAAACCTGTCATCCTGTAAATGTTTCAACATTAGGGATCAGAAGTTTCTTTTTCAGAAATCGCAGATTTTTCAAAATTTTGTTTGATTGGTTTGACCAAATATTTTTTAGTGGCAGTACTTGCTATTTTCGTTGGCTGAAGGTGTGTGTGTGTGTGTTGTGTGTTTTTAATTATTTTTACTTGGTGGTGAAGCTTTTACGCCGACCCAGCACACGTTCGGTAGCCCGACTCCAGCTACCGAATTCGTCCATCGTGTGCCAGAGTGAGGGACTCTGAACAGAGAAGATGACTCTGAACCCTACTCCTCTAAACTCCATCAAGAGTCTGACGTTTCCTGTATCCCCCGAATTCCACTGGAAGTGACTACTTCAGGAGGAGGCTGTCCTCATGCACTTCTCTTGTTGCCAGGCCTAGCTATAAAAAATCTGCTGCTGGGCACTCCGGTTGTAGATGTACTACTCTTCATGTTGACCAGTTGGATGCCGAAGTCAGTCCAGCAATACCGGTGTGCGTGTGTGTGTGTGTGTGTGTGTGTGTGTGTGTGTGTGTGTGTGTGTGTGTGTGTGTGTGTGTGTGTGTGTGTGTGTGTTAATGCATGTAATTCATTTAAGCGATCTTAGATAATGCTGATTACTCATTTGGCAGCGGAAAAACAAGAGTCGGAACGGAGAGGGTCACGTCCTGGAAGACGCCCCAACGTCAACCGTTATTTCCGTTTCGGTCATCAGAAGCTGTTCCAGGACTACTTTAGTAAAACGCCCATCAACAACGACAAGCGCTTTCTGCGTCGTATCACATGCCAAGGGGGATGTTCTTGGGCAGCCGGAAAAGTAGGCATGAGCCCGTTACAAAAGTGTACTACTGCCTTAAGGATGTTGGCGTTCGGTTCCTCAGGTAAATCTGTCTAAGAAACACTTCCTCACAGGATTGTAGAGTTAACCAGCCTGCTGACTCTGAGAAATTTTTGCAAAGCTGAAGACTTTCGGCGGGCAGTATTTGCGTCCCCCAACACCAGAAAAGAATAAACGAAAATGCTTCCCAAAATTTCGAATAAAAATCGCATAAGCTCTGGGAATTCTCCCAGAATCTTATTGTTTTCGATACTTCTAAGAAATTCAAAAAACATACCAGAGTCTTTGTGGTTCTCCCTAATGTTCAGGAAACTTTCCAGAAGATCAGGGAACTTCCCAGAAGTAAAGGGTTCTTCTTAGGTGTTCAGGTAACTACGCTGATATTCAGGGGTTTTCCCAGAAATTCAGAGAATTTTCCAATAATTCAGGGAGCTTCAAATATGTTTTGAGAACAGCCCAAAAGCTAAGGATTGTTCCCAGAAATTCATACAAGTCTCCAGAAATTAAGGGAGCCCCCGGACGTTCAAAAAACTTATCATAATTTTTTGTATATTTCTTAAAAGTTCTTGGAACTACCCAAGATGTCCAGAGAACTTTCCACATGTTCAGGCAACTTCTCACGCAAACTTCAAGCATTAATTTTCAGCAAATCAGAGAACAGCTCATTACTTCAGAGAACTTTCCAGAAACTCATGAAGCTTTTCAAAAGTTTCCGGATCTTCAGAGGTTCAGAGGACTACTCAAAAGTTCCTGAAACTTCCCAGAAGTGTAAGGAACTTTTAAGAAGTCAGAAAACTTGAAGGAATCCAAGGAAATTCTTTGGAGTTCAGAATATTTTACATATTATACAGAAAACTTCCCAGAACTTTAGGTACTTTCAGGTCTTTCAAGGTCTAGAGAACTTTCCAGATTTTCAGGGAATTTATCAAAAGTTCTAGCAAATTTTCAGTAAATTAGAGAACATCTCATAACTTCAGAGAACTTTCCTGAAATACATGGAGCATTTAAAAATATCGTGGATCTTTCTGGAGGTTCAGAGAATCACTCGAACCTTCATGAAACTTTCCAGAAGTATAGGGAACTTTTCAGAAGTTCAAGAAACTTATAGGAGTTCAAGAAATCGCCTTGGAGTTCAGGGTACTTCCTAAAAGTTCAGTAAACTTCCCAGAAATTTGTTAACTTCAAGGTCCAGAGAACTTTCCAGATTTTCAGGGAACTTAACAAAAGCTCAAGCAAATTTCCAGCATATTAGAGAACATCTCATAACTTCAGAGACCTTTCCAGAAATTCATGGATCTTTTCAAAAGTTTGTGGATCTTTCAGGAGATTCAGAGAACTATTCAAAAACTTATGAAACTTTCCAGAAGTATAGGGAACTTCTCAGAAGTTCAGGAAATTTAGGAGTTCAAGGAATTTTCTTGGAGTTCAGGGTACTTCCCAGAAATTCAAAAAACTTCCCAAAACTTCAGGAACTCTCAGGTCCAGAGAACTTTCCAGATTTTTAGGGCTCTTCTTAAAAGTACAGGCAAATTTTCAGCAAATTAGAGAACATCTCATAACTTCAGAGAATTTTCCAAAAATTCATGGATCTTTTCAAAAGTTTCCGAATCTTTCTAGAGGTTCAGAGAACTACTCAGTAGTTTAGAAGTATAGGGAACTTCTCAGAAGTTGAAGAAACTTGATCGAATTCACGGAACTTTCTTGGAGTTCAGGATATTTTCCAGAAATTCAGAAAACTTCCCAGAACTTTAGAAACGTTAAGATTCAGAGAATTTTCCAGATTTATAGAAAACTCCTCAAAAGCTACAGCAAGTTTCCAGCAAATTTGAGAACATTTCATAACTTCAGAGAACTTTCCAGAAAATCATGGAGCTTTTGAAACGTTTGCGGATTTTTTAGAAATTCAAAGAACTACTCCAAAGTTCATGAAACATCTCAGAAGTATAGGGAACTTCTCAGGAATTTAAGGAACCTGTACGAGTTCAAGGAACTTTCTTGGAGTTCAGGATATTTCCCAGAAATTCAGAAAAATTCCCAGAACTTAGGGAATTTTAGGGTTCAGAGAACTTTCCAGAATTAAAGAAAACTTCTCAAAAGCTTCAGTAAATTTCCAGCAAATAAGAGAACCTCTTATAACTTCAGAGAATTTTCCAGAAATTCATGGAGCTTTTCAAAAGTTTGCGGTTGTTTAGAGGTTCAGAGAACTACTCCGAAGTTCATGAAACTTCCGAGAACTATAAGCGTCGCAGAAGTTCATGGAGTTAAAAGTACTTCCCAGAAACTTAGAAAACTTTCCAAAAATTCAGGAAACATCCACAGAAAACAGAACACTTTCCAGAAGCTCAGCAAACATCTCAGAGAACGACCCATAAGTTCAGGGAACTTCTCAAAAGCTCAAAGAGCTTTTCCGATACTCAGGGTACATCCCAGGAATTCAGAATTCAGAATTTTTCAGAAATCCTGGGATGTACCCAGAATTTCGGAAAACTTCCCCAAAGGTCGGGGGACTTCCCAGAATTTTAGAAAACATACCAGAATTTTAGGAAACTTCAAAAGATTTTTTGAGCATTTTCAAAAGTTTTGGAAATATTCCAAGATTTTTTCCATAAGTTAAGGAAGTCTCCTAGATGCTAAGGGATCTTCCCATAAGCTCGAGAAAGTTTTAATAGTGCCAAGATGTTGTAAATGCCGGAACGGGCGTATCCGGTGTCCACAAAGTGCCGCACGATGTCCGTTTTCGGCGCGGCGGGGTGCCGTTCTTTGCACGCGCACACTTCTGAACGGAGTTGCTTCACTGTTTTGGCCATCACGGTTAGAGTTCGACTGATAGAGCTGTCAAATTTTGTCTGTTGACTCAAGGGTTACTATGATTGATGCTGCATGGGTAGTTTTGTCAGTGCGGGTGAAGGTCAACCCATAAAAATTGGCAATTTTTTCCATTTTTAATGCAAACTTTAGTTCAGAGAGCATGCCAGATGCACAGGGTACTTATGTTTTGAGAAGAACTTAAACTTATTACTACTGGATAATGTTTCGTACCGTACAAAACGAGAATAAAAAATCAACTACTTTTTCAATTTCTTTGAGATTCTACTAAGCTCTTGCAAGATTTCGGAAATCTATATATATATAAAAATGAAATGCTGTCCGTTCGTGACAGCATAACTCACGAACGACTCTATGGATTTTCTTGATTTCTTTTTCATTTGGTTCGTCTTGGTTCCCAACAGGTTTATATAAAGAAAAAAAATGGAAAACATAACTGGGAAATGAGAAAAAGTCATAAAAACCAAATTGTCATTTTGTATGGGAATATACTAGACAGCAAGACCGTCTTTCGTTTTGTAATGAGAAACCGTTGGAAACTTTTATAATGGCGTCATAATTAACAAAAAAGAAAAGTAGAGGAGAGAATCACTCATTCTTACTTAGGACATTTTCAAAAGTTATGCGAAAAATGAAAATACACTGGAGTCGCTTACTTCGCAATTTACTATGGGGTTTTCGGAATTCACGTGAGTAGATAATGTTCGCTTAAATTTGGCCAGAAACGCGTGTGAAAATACCTTTTAACGCTTTTTACGAGGTTTTAGTGTATTACGGCTTTTTAAGCGGATTCAGAGATTTACTCGGTTATTTTAGTGTAATAAGCAACCTCAGTGTAGATGCCCGTATAAACTGGAGCGTTTGTATTGGTGACACCTCGAAGCGAGATGTAAATTCTCGATTAACAATAGAATGGGGCCTATCAACATTTGTAAACAGACACGTCTGAGCTGTTTTTCCCGCAAACCATGGGCAACGCACGCAAACCAGTACCATAATCATGTAGAAGAAAGTTTTTCCCTACACGATGATGCTATAGGTTTGCGTGGCTTGCGCAATAAAAAGGTTCAGAAGTGTTTGTTTACAAATCTTGATGGTCCCTGTTCAAGACTACTCTTGATCAAATGCCATCTAAAACCCATAAGATTTTGACTCGAGCTTATTCCTAATTTTCCAATTTTCCTGATGTATAATGTAGGTTCTGAGAAGAAATATTTCAACCAAAACCGGGGTACCAAATATCGACGATTTTAAAACCCCTGTTTAGGCGATTAGACGCTTATTTATGGAGATAAAAGCATTTCTCATTCTCCAATTTTCCAAAATGGTATTTAATTATAGGCAGGACAACGTCTGCCGGGACAGCTAGTGCTATATATTTCAGAGAAATTGTATCATTTCATAAAAAGTTTTGCAAACCGACCAACTTCCAGGATTTCTTAGAATGTCTGATAAATTATAATAATATTTGTGATATTATGGCTAAATTTGCTTTTCAAAATTCCGATAATTTTCAGAAAGAAGTTTCTATTCCATGGATGATCAGCATAGTTCAATCAAGTTTCCAAAAACGTTGAGAGTTTTTCTGCAATTCAATAGACTTCACTGAATTTCCGAGAGGCTTAATAAACTTTTATCAAAAGTGATGTTTCTGCGTTTGGTCTAAAAAGTCAATCCAAACCACGATTTGGACAACCGTTGAAGATGCCCTTAAAAATGCAAATCTGGACCACAGCTGCCATCAAGGTCACTGAGGAGTCTGTACAAATCCTACAAATGTAATTTGTAATCTAAACACGTCATAGTGTCGTGTTACGATTTTTTTTTAATAATTATCGAATACCTAGTGAAAACTTGTCATACGGTATCGAATGAGACCTTCTTTGCCCCCTCACCATTGACACCCATGGTAACGGCAATGAGTATTACTGTGCTGCATTTGTTTCCAGTTTCATCTTGGATGAGGAAATGTAAATTTCAGGATTAATTGCAGTAATAAATTCCCGTGCTTGGCTCGGTGCGTTGTTAGTCTCTCTCTCTCTCTCTTTCTCTCTCTGTTAGGACTGAGGAATGGAAGTTGTACATTCGCTACATTACGCCGTGCGGGTTACATTCATTCCGGAGCAATAGTACCCAACCACGGCCGCACGGTGAGGTGGAAGATCTTCTAGCTCAACTATTCAAAAGGACCGAAGTACGCTGATCGGTTCTCGACTTTCTAGATTTTTAGACCTACCATGATAGCATCCAACACGAAAATGACGGCAGGAAGTAAAAAATGGGTTGCCAACTTTCTAATGGAAGATAATCCATCTTGAAAAGAACGGTGACACTTGTTTCTTCGAAAGTTGCTCGCAATGTCTGATTTTATTTTCTTTCCATTCCATTCCGTTAAGCGAGTGCTGCATTCAATCAGGCATAAGGGCGAGTAGAAGGCTACATAGGGTTTACTAGGCGGTGGTAAAACTTGAAACTGTGAAATATGAGGAAATCAACGAGATAAAATGTAATGAATTTCTGCCTGGTAAAGTTGAGGATGGATTCCGAAGGCGCGTTCATAAGAAAACGTTGAGTGCCAGTTCGGTGGGAAAAATCATGATTCATGATAATACAAACTTGCTTTGAAAGTTCAAATAATAATTGTGTGTAATTAAATAGTTTGATTGTCTGTTGACTGATTGACTGTGTGAACGTTGAATAGTTTTGTTTAATATATCTGAAAGTAGCAAGCATTTGAAAAATGCTTCAGCAGCATGTATATTCAGAGTTCCTCGGAGATAAATCGACACTGCAACATCCAGTTTTATTTTAAGAAACATTGGTACAAGTTGACAAGGGTTTAGTATTGAAAGAAAAAAGGTCTTAACAATTCTTAATAGCCTAAAATTATTCGTTGAATATCGAAAGGTGCTCCAGATGTGAGAAATATTCTTGGAAATCTTCTTAACATACGAAGATATTTTGATTTTCTGAAGAGGTACTGATCGAAAAAAACCCCATGAATAATTGAATCTTGGTGAGTGTGAACTTTATAGTGAATAGCTGTAATATGAAAATGAGAAGAAAGATAAGTAATTTACATATAATTCCAACTATCTTTATTGCTTACCTTGTCAGAAATACAGTTCGCAGAAACCACACCAAAACCAAGTTCTCGCCTAGTAAAAAATCCCACTCGATGGAAAGAAGAGCCCACACTCTATTCACGAAATGTTAACAACAGGAAATTGGCAGTCCCACTCTTCCAATCCAAATCGCTTCAATCGGGTGCTCTGATGATCCCTCCCTTTATCCAAACATATCAAGCTAAAACAATGCATAAGATCCTAAGTAACATTGAGAGATTTTCTTCGTCGACTTTCTCTTACGTTAATAGTTAGTTTGTCTATTAAACGATTTGCTGATAATTTCACTTCATTTTACCGTACTGTGTGTTGAAAATACTTGAACATGTTTTTACATAGCCGTAGGAACGCAAAGAGGAAGTCGACAAAGTCTTCCAATGTTACTTAGGACCTAATGCAATGTTCAGCTTGATATGGTGTTTTATAAATATATGAAAAGATCAAAGGAAATTATTTAGATTTTATAACTTTTATATTGAAATAATCTTGCCTCGATGTTAGAGTATTTTCTTCTAATTAGTTTGCTAAATATTGAGTACCATTATTAATTCCAAACTACCACCATCGACAGTGACTTAAGAGGATAGTACAATTTCAGTGCTGCCAATCTGGTTCTATCTTGCCTTCTTAAACTACCAATTCATTAGCTCATTTTTTTTTGTATTCAAATAAAATTTTAGTGTTTGTGATCGAAGTGTGCTTTTGCCGCGAGCGGACTTGTTTTTTCTGCTGTCAGTATTTTTTCGCTAGTTTTCACTTAAGGCAAGTATACAGCTCAGAAGTAGTCTACATCAGTATATGACAAGCAATGGTCAAGCAATTCTTTTACTGTCGTAATTACTTAAAGGGTGTGCATAGTTGAATTGCATCACTTTAAACTCGTCCTCCACAACAAGTCTCTCAACCGATTGTCATGAAATGTTCAGAGAATAAAAAAAAAACGATTATGTATAATCTTGGTTCGGGTATTTTTATTTTACTGTACCAAATCCAAAAGCCCGAACTTTCTTCTTAATACCACGCGTAAGATTTTATACAACGCTTAAATCGACATTTTTTTCCGCTCTCAACCATGACTTCAACATTTGCTGTTCTGTAGTGACAACTTTAGGATGCTTACGAAGTCGTGCTTCAAATAGCCCAATATATTTCAATTTGCCGAAATTGACACTATTCGTCACGAAATTGACACCATCCGTCTTGTACCACTCCAGAACATCCTAGTAACAAGTAACAAGAGGCTAGGTCCGGCCAAAAAATGGTAGGAACGTTGTGTGTTTTGAGAAGCAGTCGCTTTTTCAGGCATTCGTTCATGTATACTTGACCTTTTACAGTTGAAGTTGTCACGAAAGGCTTGCTCCGTTTACCGCACGAACAAATTCCCTGCCAAATCATGAATTTCTTGGGGCACTTTGAAACTGGCTGTTTTCATAGAGACTCTGGAACATCGAACTTGTCTTTCGCTGTCACATACTGATTGCCGGGAATTTGTTTGAAGTCCGCTTCACGTTAGCTTCATCGTCCATGATGCAGCAGTGTGATTTCGTCAACATTTGTGTGAACAGCTTACGTGCACGTGTTTCAGCTGTCCTATTATTTTTTTCATTGCGGTTTGAAGCTTTCTGAACTTTGAATTTACGGAGCGCAGCTCGTTTCTTGGCTTTCTGCACGAATCTTTTGGTCAAGTGCAGCTTTTTCGCGACATCCCGAACGGAACAGTTGGGTTTGCGTTTAAAGGCAGCAATCACTCCCTTATGATCCTTTACACAGTACGGAACACTTTTTCTACCACTCAGCTCTCGCGCACTTGCTGTTCCTTCGACTCCATTTTCGAAACTACGACACATTTCACTATGAAACTCACGCAGTGTAGACAATACTGAGGTAATTTCACACAAAATTTCGTTGAAATCAACCCAGAGGGCGGAATGTTACAGCTTGTTGAATGTGATGCAATTTAACTGTGGACACCCTTTACTTTAACTGCAGCTGAAAAGGAAGGAAAAAACGGACGGTTTCGTAACGCTAGTAACGTCCGCCCATGTAATCTAAATGGGGCTGTCACTTGTGGAATATTCCGTTCGATTATTCCGCAAACAAAAGTGGCATGTCATCCTTACTGCACGTTATTTTGGGACTACACAGTGACTGAGTATATTGCACGCATTTTTGCGAGCAGTATGGAGTTGTCAAATAATGAGTAAATGTTTTTTTCTCGGATGAGTGAAATCTATCCGGATTTGGGTAAATGATTATGATAGAAATTTTCATAAAGTTCAAAATGGCGCGCAACTATAAACAGGTTATTTTTGCACAGTGACTTAAAGTGAATTTACAGATAAGTAAATGAAATATAGCAGCTACGGAGATTTTTATCAGCAGCTAGTTGGAAACTTTGTCCATGTTCTTTTTTATATATTTCACGTAAGAATATATGTTTAATATTTCAGGCATTGAGTGCCGCTTTTTGGGCTGCCAGAAGTTTGTCATTTACGACGAACAAATTAATAAGTATCACATAAAATTGACTCTTATTTTGCATACACTGGACCTGTATTTGAAGAGTTTTCAAGTTTTCGGACATGAAGTCACCAGCAGACTGCAGATGTTTTATAACTTTTTTTTCTGTATCGATAAATCAAACAACATAAAACAGTTCCCGAAAGTGTGTTAATTAAGTTAGAAAGAATTTCATGTTGAATAAATCCAGAACTGTTCTAAGTACTTTGTTTTAAAACCATCAAAGTAATAATAATTGAGACACTCACGCACACTACCATATTCTTTTCATCAAACTGAGTTAAAATTACGTATTTGACAAATGTCAAAATCATAGTGAACTTTACTCAGCTTCGTCCACAGGATCGTTTACTCAAATCTGAGTAAAGATAAGTCTACCCATGTCTGGGTAAGCTTTCTTTTGGTCAAACTGAGTGAATTTTGACTCAAAATGGGTAGCTACAGATTTGCATGCAGTTGTCCCTTCGGTAGGAATGGTAAAACTTACTTCAGGTCTTTCCTTGTCAGCTGCATACTAGCAACAATTAATATGAAACTACTGTTGTAGAACCCCTTGATCCGAAGTACACCTTGACGCCCGCACCTTGCTGTACATATTTGCGCCTTTGTTTTGATTTGCTGTGTTATTTTGATAGAACGGGTGAGTTTATTATTAGGGGCGCATTATTGAGCTTGGGACCGAGCTTGGGACCGATGTGCTAAAGGGCGATACGGTCAAAATTTGGTCAATATCAACTTGACGTATTTCTTTCAATTTTGCATTTAAAAAACCTGAACACCCCTCATTTTGAAGGTGTGTGTGTGTAGAATGTTGCTCCTATTTTGATTTTGGAATTCACTCTTCAGTTGTCAAAATGCCGTCCAAGCAAGAAGAGCAGCGTATCAAAATTTTGCTCGCGCATCGCGAAATTCCGAGCTACTCGCACGCAAAGTTGGCAAAATCGCTAAAAGTTGCCAAATCAACCGTTACAAATGTAATTAAAGTGTTTGGGGAACGTTTGTTGACAGCCAGGAAGTCCGGATCGGGGGGAAATCGAAAACCGGAAGCCGCTGAGACGACAAAGAGAGTTGCCGGTAGTTTCAAGCAAAACCCTAACCTATCTCTCCGAGATGCCACAAATAAGCTGGGTGTATCGTCTACAACCGTGCATCGAGCCAAAAAACGAGCCGGACTATCGACTTACAAGAAGGTAGTGACGCCAAATCGCGATGATAAACAAAATACGACGGCCAAAGCGCGATCCCGGAGGCTGTACACGACGATGCTGACGAAGTTTGACTGCGTGGTAATGGACGACGAAACCTACGTCAAAGCCGACTACAAGCAGCTTCCGGGACAGGAGTTTTATACGGCAAAAGGAAGGGGAAAGGTAGCAGATATTTTCAAGCACACGAAACTGTCAAAGTTCGCAAAGAAATATCTGGTTTGGCAAGCCATCTGTACCTGTGGCTTGAAAAGCAGCATTTTCATAGCTTCCGGGACTGTCAACCAAGAAATTTACGTGAAAGAGTGTTTGAATAAACGTCTGCTGCCTTTCCTGAAGAAACACGGTTGTTCCGTACTGTTTTGGCCGGATTTGGCATCTTGCCATTACGGTAAAAAGGCCATGGAGTGGTACGCCGCCAACAACGTGCAGGTGGTTCCCAAGGACAAGAACCCTCCCAACACGCCAGAGCTCCGCCCAATTGAGAAATACTGGGCTATTGTCAAGCGGAACCTAAAGAAGACCAAAAAAACTGTTAAGGACGAGCAGCAGTTCAAGGCAAACTGGCTTTCTGCGGCGAAGAAGGTGGACAAGGTGGCTGTACAAAATCTGATGGCAGGGGTCAAGCGTAAGGCCCGGCAATTCGGATTTGGAAGAGCGGAAGCCTAACTGAATATTTTTCCCGAATTTTATACTAATTGAACTTGAAAAAGAAATTTAATTTGATTTTTTAAATAAACGATTTCACCGATTTACACGCGTTTTCCCTTGACCAAATTTTGACCGTATCACCCTTTAGTACTGACTGAGCCAAAAAAAAAAAAATCCGATCCGAGACGAAAATCATGGTTGAATCTTTCCAGAGTGGTCATTTCTCTTCGATGGCTTCTTTGCTGTCGATCTCCTGTTGATGTTGCATTTTTTTTGCGCAACCAACGATTAGTGGCTGGACGGCCCAATACTAGTGCCGAGGGGTTTTGTGATGGTACCAACCATTGGCCGCGTGTTTTGTTGAGAAAACGGATGACCTATCCCAAGTTGATTTACAGGAGTTTCTCTTAGGTTTTTTTTGTAAACATGCAATTAGGAAAAAGCTGCAGTAAGTTTATTTTTGTTATTTCTCTATTATCGAGATTTTCAGCCCTGGGCTGGTTGGTTCATCTGTCGTCGTAGTCACTGTTTTCGTAACTTGTCTGGGGGTGAGATTCGAACTCGTGACTTTTGGCGTGAGAGGTTAACATCCAAATCACTACGTCGGAGTCGCCCCAGAGGCAGCAAGTGTTTTTTTTTTCGTTTAAAGTGCAAAGTAAAAATAATAACAAATATTAAAAACCTATGCTTCGGTTTGTGGTAGTGAGCTAAAAGTATCGTGCACAAATGGTGCACTGTGAGCGTACTCTCCTTGAGAAAATTGACCAAGGAAGAGGGTGTAAGCGTCGGAGCGGAACTATCTGCGATTCGAAAATATAGAGAACAGTGTACGTTTTAACATACGCCGAAGAGTGGTCGGAAATCCGGTCCTATTAGTCCGGATATCGATAAAAAGATCAAGGATGCTTATAAGCGAAAACCAGCGACTTCCGTTAGGGATGTTGCGAAAAAACTAAGAACCTCGTCGAGGAACGTCATTCGTTCAAAGAAAGATTTGGGCTAAAAACATACCGGAAGCAGAAAAAACCCCAAAAAGAAACCCAAAACAGGCCGCGTCCGTGACACCACGGCCCGCAAACTCTACGATTCGTTATTGTGTAAACATTCTGGGTGTATGATAATGGACACTAAAACGTATGTAGACTTGATAACAAAAAGCTTGCCGGACCACAATTCTATTCTGTAAGCGAAGACAAAGACATCCCCGAAACGGAGAAGGCAATTTTACCGAAAAATTTGTTATGGTTTGACAGGCAATATACGAGTGTGGTAAAACATCTAGTCCATACATTACAACGGAGACGATGAACACTCAGAAATACGTTCAGGAATGTCTCCAGAAGCGATTAATGCCGATGATCAGGCAGCACGAAGGTCAAGTAGTCTTTTGGCCTGACTTGGCGTCATGTCATTACGCAAAGAACACTTCAGAATTGTACAAAAGTAAAAATTTATGTTTCGTGCAGAAAGACACGAATTCGCCGAACTGCCCGGAGACACGGCCAATCGAGACTTTTTGGGCTTTAACCAAAGCAAAGCTACTAAAATTCATAAAACCAGCGGACGACATCCAAAAATTTAAAAAAGATTGGCCAAAAGTGGTCAAAATGGTGGGAAGTACCACTGTGCAGAAGCTAATGGGTCATGTTCGAGGAAAAGTTAGGAGTCTTGGCTATGATTAAATATTTTGATTAAACGAGAGTAAAATACCATATAAAACACAAATACATGTATGATTTGCCAAATAAAATTATTAAAACTAAAAAAAAATACGACTTTTTTGTTATTTTGAAAGTGTGCTTATACTTTCTGGAACAGTCTATAGTAACAGGTATTCCACTATACAGCTCAAACTCTCTAGGATTCAAAATTTTAGTATTTGTCTACAGGTTGAATCTTTTTTCTACTATAATTATGCAATAATGTTTACTTAATTTGTGAACAGAATATGTTTGACAACTACATTGTCTGCTATCAGTGAATCGATGTTAAGGTTTGCTTGTGTGGGAAGTCGAATAGCATTTTGTTTTATTAAGCCTACTTTTCGTCAAGGTATTCATTTGAGAACACAAAAAATATCTAACTATTAATAATAATAATACTAATTATAACTTTAATTTAAGTTATACAAGTTATCCTCTACTGGTTTCTCTCTTATCCTCACTTGAAAGTATTGTTTTTTCAGTATTTCAAACATTTAAATTTGTTCGTACCTTAACTATCATCTTTGAAAGACTCCCCTTCAGCGATTTTGCTACATATATCTTTATATAATTCTTCAGTTTTTAATTTAAGTTCATCTCTATCTCTAGTAAACCGTTTCCAATTTCCTCACTCATTCGATTATATTTATTGAAGTCCTGAAGCAGGTCTACACTCTTTCTTTATCTTAAAATTAAGTTTTTATGCTTACTTTATAGGATGTCTATTTTCTCTTCTTGAAATATGACCGTAATAGCTAACTTTTCCTACCCTAGCTCTTGAATACATTTTTTTTTCTTATAGTATTTTCCTAGTATTATATAGCTCTTGAATACATGTTTTTTTCGTATAGTAGTTTCCTAGTATTATATTTAAATTTGCAGGTTTCCTGCAGTGAAGAAAAATGGGCTGCAGAAGAAGTTTCTCATAATTTGCCATTGAAACTCTGCTCTTTTTCGTTAGAACACCTACTTTTTCTCCATATTTTGTATTCTGTATTTTGTTCTACTTGTCTTAAATGTATTTCTGCATTGTTTACCTTATAACCTTGAAACATTTTTTATTTGAGACTATTACTGCGGGATGGTGTGTCATATAATTTGGAAAGCTTCATTGTAATTGACATTTGTCGTAATTTAGATATAAAGGGTGTATTCGATAAAAATGGCACACACATATATACTCATCAAAATTAAACTGTTCATCGGATTTCAGGGAATGAAGAACTACTAATGAGTTTTGATTTACAACATTTGTTTTATTCAATTTCGTGTCCCATCTCGAATGCCCGTACCTTCCTTTTCACTCCACCCATCAAATTTTGTACAACCGATTTTCCCAGTGTTTTTGTTGTTTTTACCCAAATTTTCTTCAATTCTAGCTCTGTTTTTATAGTTTTGGGATGTTTGCGAAGTTCCGTTTTCATAATTGCCCAGAATTTTTCAATTGGACGAAGTTCCGGTGAATTTGGTGGGTTCATATCCTTTGGCACAAAATTGACTCCGTTGGCTCGGTACCACTCCAATACGTTTCGAGCGTAGTGGCAGGATGCTAGATCAGGCCAAAACAGAGTTGATCCTTTGTGCTTCTTAATGAATGGCAAGAGACGCTTCTTAAGACTCCTGGCCATTTTACTGTCCATTGGACCACTTTCACGACCACTCCCTTCCTTCCTTTGGACACTCAGACGCTCCTTGAAGGTTCTTATTACATGAGACACAGTTTTTTTTTGCAATTCCAAGCCTTTTAGCAATCCACCGGTGGGACGCCCCTGGATTTTGATTGTGAGTGCACGTGAGTGTTTCTCACGGACAATTTCTTGTTTCGACGACATGACTGGAACTACAAAATGTATAACTATGAAACTTGGCAGATGTAAATAATACACTATGGATAAGATTTACTCAAATTTCTAGGTTTTTTACTCATACGATTCAAAAGTTACAGAAGATTTTCTGTGTGCCATTTTTATCGAATACACCCTTTAAGCCAAAAACTGCTTAATGCTCTATCGAATCGTTAAGAATACATTCCATCTCCTCCGTACAAAAAGTGAAGCAGAGGCAAGGATTGGAGGCGTACAAGGTGAAAAAGGTCCCCAACTGCGTATTACAAACACAATTTAACTGAAAAAGTCGTGCTAAGGAGCTTTCACACCATTTTATTTACAAACTTTTTCTTGTATGTTAGAATTAACATCTTAATCAACAGTTTCTAATGTAGATATAACTCTATTATTGTGAAATAAACAATCGGGTTTGTTGAATTATCTGTAAATTTTGTTGTTGCTACTATTTTAGTGTCAGAAATTTCACGTGGACAGGCTTTAGTTTAAACCAGACCCGAAAGCTGTTTAAAGTCTTCGAGGACGTATGTTTTGCCGTCCATTATAGTACAAGAAACTGTTTGCAAAAAAATCGTATAAAGCATCATAGCACGACTTCTTACAGTGAAGTATTGCTTGTCATCCCTTTTGAGCACCCTTTTCACTTTGCACGCCTTCAAACCTCTGCTTCACTTTTAGCACGTATGAGTTTGACTTCCCAACTTTGCGAGCCACATTTCGCACAGAATCTTCTCATCATTGGCCACCAGCTTCTTGTGCAATTGTCGGGGGAATACTTTTCGATTTGTTTCACTTCCTACCTTCAGATCCGTGAAATAATTCCAAATCTACACTGGAAGAAAAGTTTCCGAAATTTAACGTGGACAGGCAATATAATCCATAAGTAAGCTTTTGGCGTATTTATTTCATTCAACTTCTATACCATAACCGTACGCTCGAACCGTACCGTACGGGAATGACGACAGCGCGCGATGCAGTGGCTCCAGATTCTTCGAGAATGTTCTTTTTCTTGTCGTGCAACATTTTTTGTTAGCTTTATTAGGCAGTAGGTTAGTGATGCAAAGAATCAGTATGTTTTTGACCCAGCTAACGGTCGAATACTAAATTAGTAATTTGAGCTGGCTAAAGCTCAATAGGAATAAAGGCTTGTAAAAGCAACTTAACCGCCTTCTTTCTTTGCGAGGAAAGATCCTTCCCATTGGGGCAATCGGGCGCCTCAACATTTGGTCCTTCGAACCGGATCAGGCAATCAGGCGCCTCCACACTTTGTGCCTGCTTCATAATAGCCCAGTATTTTTCAACAGGCCTTTATTACGGTGCTTTGGGGGGTTGTTCATGCCCTTGGGTACGAAAGTGACCCCGTTGGCTTCGTACTACTCTTGGAATACATTTGAATAGTGGCAACAGAAGAAGCAGACGCTTCTGTAGACACTCAGTGAGTTAGATCTCCCCGTTTATAGTCCCGGTAGTCACGAGCAGATCACTTGCCAAATCTTATGTTTCTGGCAAACTTAGCAAGTTTCCTGGAAGCTGTCACCCATGATGAGACAATGAGGCTTCTCAGCATCTGGGTGTACAGTTCCGGGTCCCTGACTTTTCCACCGTATTTTGCCGTTCGTCACGATTTATAGCCTTCTGAATTTTGAACATATGTAGTCCCTCCCGGCCTTTGGCTCTCTGAACGAAAGACTTGAAAAGATTCAACTTCTTGGCCACATCCCTGACCAAAGAATTGGGATTCCGCTTAAACGCTTTCACGATACACTTGTAATCCTGATCTCTAATAGAACATTCATTCTGACCGCATTTCTCCTTCCTTTTGATGCTCAGAGTTTCGTAGCAACGTTTAATCACACGGCTCACCGTTGACTGCACGATCCCGAGTTTTTTCTGATGTCCTGATGAGAGAGTTGAGGATGTTCCAGCTGCTTGCGTAAAATCGCGACGTTGCTCTTCGGGTGACGCCATTTTCTACAATTTCCGAAAAACTGACAGCGATAAAAATACAACAAAAAAAAGAACACTCTTAACTACTTCTTCCAAAATTTTCAAGGAAAAAAACCCAAAGGGTAGTTTTCTACGGCGTTATTTCCGTGATGCAATTTTATGTGGGACACCCTTTACATCAATTGATGGTCACATGTTTGTGACAAAGAGAGCCCGTATTTAGATTAATCGATGTCTTCATTATCCTAACCTCCCTTATGTATTGTTTTCCTTCCATTATTTTGCAAATATAATTTGATTTGCAACAATCTCACATGTATCTCGTTACATTTCGAAGACACCGTTAAACGAAAACCCTCTTACAGTTAGGGGATAAAACTCATTTTGATACCAAATGGGAACCCCCGAACGAGGAAATAAAATGTTATCGCCTCAACTGCAGGGTTTTCGGATTCCGGCCACTCCTAAATTCCGCAAAAACTTCGCGTCACGGCGAATGGCGGTTGATAATTTCTTTTACAGTTTTTCTTACCGACACGGAACGTATTACTCTCCCGGATGTGGATCCGGTGGTTTAGTTCCGTCGTCATCGTCGTCGTCCTTGGTCTGCCCATTAATCATGGAATCCAATTCCGACGGGGCAGGCAACCGGAGATAAAGTGGAATTAAATTAAAAATAATCCAAAACACACAACGCACGACTGGAGGGACACATTCGATGGGAAAAATATTGCTTTTTCGAGAAACTTTTTATTTTTTGGACGGCCACTGCTGTCGCCGGTTGTGCTGGACCATTGAGAAATGCCATTCGCGAACGTTCATGTTCATTTTCAGCGGGATTTGAGTTGTCAATTTGCAAAGCTGCAATGGAATGTTTTTTTTTTCTTTTTTTTTGTTCTGTGCTTTGGTAGTCCATCGAGGTTGGACAGCTGTGTTCGGTTCGATTGTTTGTGGCATTATAACTTTCGTTTAATTCGGTATTAATTTAATAAACTTTTTACAACGGTTGATGGCTTACGGAAAAGCTACAACTGAGCCGTTGTTTGTTGTCCGTCGATTCGGTAGGCTGTTATATAGGTGTGCATGTTGCGCTGGAGTGGTAGTTTCGTGATTTAATGTTTGACCCTTTATCAGAACAATCAGAAAAAACATTATTGCAGTGGATTGTATAGAGCTATTTACATTGTGTCTCGGCAGTTAAAGGGTGTCCCAGAAAGTATAACTCCTATTTCAACACGAAACTGTACGAAACCGGATGACGTAAAACAGCTTTTTTTACAAGGAGGATTGACAATCTATTCATTAGCAGATTCCTGAAAAGGAACCTCAGGATATGTGGGGATCTATCCTTGTTCATCGAGCCTTTTTGCACCCAGGGACCACTGTTTTAGATGTCATCTGAAATGGTGGTCCCTGGGTGCAAAAGGCATGTCATCTTCCCGCGTTTCTGGCTGTCATCTTCCCGTGTTTTCGGCTCGTCTACATGGTAACATTCGGGATTAAAGTTCTGTCCAATTAGAATCTGGAATCACTTACTGTGTTGCAGCGGCACGGAAAGTGACCGCTGTAAGAATTATTTTACAGCGGTTTTTACCTAGGCACCCATTTTCTGTGGTATTAATTTCACGGTGTTTCGTGCAGTATGTCAAAAGTTATTCCAGATGGAAGCCGAGAGGAGAGAACAAGTTCAGAACAAGAGAACAGATTTGGCGAGTTGCCACCGCAGCTGGGAAGTCATCCAGTGGTACCGCTATAATAACGAAGATTTCATCGATAAACTCATAAATCCACCAAACTGCCCGCAGTTCCAGCCCATCGAGAGATTTTGGGTAGTAATGAAGCGGGAAGCTTAAGAAAAGTGGAAGAAACGGCTCAGGACGCGACTCAGATGAACCCAAATGAAAGTGAAACAAATGTGCCAAGGAAGTTGACTCCGAAGGTGTGCAGCGTTTGATGGGAGTAATAAAGAAGAAAGTGCGAATTTTCATTAGAAACAAAGAGAAATGATTTGTATTGATATTTTTTTCTATAAGAACAGTGAATTACCTTTGTTTTGATGTATGAAATTAATTTGAACGTCAATCCGTTGCCGAGATACAGATGATTTTATTATTCCGGATTCTAAATGGACATAGCTTTAATCCATAGATCCATCTTCCATTATCCGAGATGTTTCGCTCGTGCTGCCACTTGGTCATCGTTTCTGTACTTATAGTCAGACTCCTCTCGTACTACGTTGCAGGTAGCATAATGTGTCATTTTCTAGTGCGATACATCCGAGGACCATTCCAGTTATGATGCAGTCTGCTTCAGAACAGATTGTCCTGTATGCGCTTGCAATTCGCATGGCCATTAGTCTCTGTGTTCTGCATAGCAATGCACGGTTTCTTTGGGTTCCGAGCGTTGTCACACATGATGCAGCTCTGTATCTAAGTGTTGACGTCGAGACGTTCGTTCTCACATATATAATCGACGTGACTGTTGACGTTCAACCGATTGTCGACTACCAAGCAAAAATACCGCAGCGTGTGTTTCGAGTTTACTGAACTTTCTCAGACCGTAGGTTGAATCTGCTGAACTGTTTTACAGTTACTGATTAGCACCAATTCCTTCTTATGATTAGTGATCTGAAGTTTTGCCCCACGCATCCAGACTTCCACTGCCGTATCGCTTCAATTGCTAGAATTTCGACCTCTTGTGTCGTTTTTCCAGCAACCGTTAGCACTATGTCGTCGTAAAATCCAACTATTTCCACATCAATGGGTAACTTCAGCATCAGCACTTCGTTGTACATTGCGTTTTAAGTGTTGGGAGCCTTGCGGAACTCCCGTAGTGATTTCTATCCGCTTTTGTTCTTCATCTGTTTTGTAGACCTGAATGTGGTGCTTGAAGTAGCTCAATAGATTCATACACAAGTAGTCAAGAACCCTTATGCTGTGCAGCGCTGTGCAAGTACTGTTGAACGCATGCGTGAGATCCACCGAAACAACTGCGCAGAAGCAATTTCCCATTAATGTTTCGCCGTGCTTCGTATGCCTTTCCGACCACCATCCGGATGGCATCCACCAGAGATCTTCCTTTCGAAAACCGAACTGCCTCCCTGCCATTCCATGTTCGCTTTCCGTATCCTTCTTCAGCTTGTTCAGGATAATTTTCTCCACCAGTTCACCAAGTGTGTCCAGCAAATATATGGGTCTGAAGAATCTAAGTTCTCAAGGTGGTTTTCTGGCTTGGCAGCAACACAAATGTTCGAATCTTCCATCTGTCCGGAAGTAATCTTCATTGAGACATCACTGCAGTGCAGACCTGAACAAGTAAGAAACGCTAGAACAACCGATTTCCAAGCCACGTTTGGGATCCCATCAGGGCTGGACGTCTTCTTCACCTTCAGATCATTGCGCTTCTAACGTTCGCCATTGCAACTCGATTGGCATTAGTCCAAGGATGGATGCCCACGTCCTGACATCGCTCCTTGAAGCAACTAGCTATGCTCAGTTTTATCGCTTTTTTGCTGCCTTTTCCGAACGGAATAAGTTAGTTTTCAAAGGCTCTCCCACCTTAAATTGTATCATGCAAAAACCTTTAAGAAAATTACCCATTGGGTATAATTTCGAAAATTTTGGTAGAAGTAGTTTAGAAGTAGTTTATAGTGTTTATCGCTGGTTTCCGAATATTAGAAAAAAATGCGTCACCCGAAAAGCAACGCCGCGAATTGATGTTGCACAAGCACCTGGGAAATCCTCAACTCTCTCATCGGGACATCGGAAAACAACTCGGAATCGTGCAGTCAATGGTGAGTTGTGTGATTAAAAGTTACTACAAAACTCTAAGCTATCGAACTGAAGGAGAAATGTGGTCAGAATGGATGCTCTATTAGTGATCAGAATACCTTAAAAATGCAAAAGGCTAGCAAATCGTGACGAGCGGCAACAATACGGTGGGAAATGTCAAGGGGCCGAAAACAGTGTACAGTCTACAGAAGCGTCGCTGCTTCCTCTGTTGAAGCTAACTACGAGCAAATACGATCTTCTGACTGGATCTTGCTTCGTGCCACTATTTATATGTTGTTCTGAAGTAGTATGGAGCCACCAGGATTACTTTCGTAACCAAGGGCATGAACCCCTTCCCCCAACTTGAACACTACTGGACTATTATGAAGCATGCACAACGAAAGCATCTCAAGGAGGTCACATCTGAGAAAGACATAATGAAAAAATGGGTTTTCGTTCAGATGAAGCAGCAGCCAGAAGTTGTACAGAACCTAATGAGTAGCGTTTTTGTTTATGGTATTGAAGTTGAATCAAATAAAAAATTGTATGTGAAAAGCTTACAATTGAGTTATTTTTTACTGACTGAAATATTGAAAAGAATCAGCTAAATAGGTAATTTTCGACAGCGTTTTTTCCGCGATGCATTTTTATAGGGGACACCCTTTATTGTCATGCGAGATGAAACGTATGTAAAATATGATTATAAGATGCTCCATGGAGATTGATAAAGGCTGAATCAGCGCATTTCTTCCATTTCCGTTTGAAGCAAAATATCTCTCGAATACCAAAACCATTGGCGGAGCTAGACAATTAGTCTGGAGGGGGCCTGGAGGGGGCCTACCCGAAGGATTTTTTCGTTTATCGAAATATTGAGAAGAGCGAAGAAAGTAGCGTAATTGTTGGGGACAGGTAATTTTAATTGATAAATCAAAACAACTTTAATCGAATAATTAGGTCTATTCTGCGCCTTGATGAGTCGAGATGCCTTAAAAGAATCGAGTGTCGTGAATATATATAGGAAAGGCTTGTAAGATGGAACACGATCCGGTTTTTGCTCGTAACATGTATAGTTTTTATTTTTTCGCAGATTCAAAGATATCTTTCGAAAGAGGAACTAAAAGGCTCTAACTTTGCCAGAGAAACTGATTATTTATAGTCATCAAAGAAAAAGTTAGGGCCTATTTTCGAAATCCATCGAAAATTGCAATTTCAAAAAATGGCTTGTAAGATGGAACATGATTCGTTTTTTGCTCGTAACATGTATAATTTTTATTTTTTCGAAGATCTTTCGAAAGAGGAACTAAAAGGCTCCAACTTTGCCCACGGAACTAATTATTTATAGCCGTCAAAACAAATTAGAGCTTTTTTTCGAAATCCATCGAAAATTGTTATTTCAAAAAATGTATTGTTATATTTCAATATATTGTTGATTCCATGCCATTTCCAAACATAAAACATATCATTCATATGTTTAAAACGTAAAAAATGTGTTCCGTCTTTGAAACTTAACAGTGTTCCATCTTACAAACATGACGTCATAAACACAAAAAATCAAAAAATTGTTTCACTTTACGATTTGTTTGGAAATGCCTTTGGATCATAAAAATACACCGAAAATGCTAGCCAACACAAATGTTAGCCTTTTGATATCGATGGGAAATTTCCACGTATTATGCACTAGAAAAAAATGCTATTTTAATTATGCCAAAACTTTCGAACATTGAAACCTGGAAGAGCTAAATCGAATGAGTGTATTCACTCCAAAAGCAAATGAAAATTGAAGAATAGTGAAAAAATGAGGTAAACACTAGTCAGCGCGATAGTGTTGTCGCTGTGAATGTCAAAAGTGGCGCTGTTCCATCTTACAAGCCTTTCCTCTACCTCGTATTATTCCGTTTGGATCAAATGAAGAATGGACTCACACGAGTCACCTTACTCGATTCTCTTAAGGCATCTCCACTAACCGAGGCACAGAATAGACCGGGCTCTATGTAGAGTCAAGTTTGAACTGAATATATTAAAACTTCAAAGAACAACATTGAGTCAATGAACATTTTTAATTTATATTAAAATTTAGATTGATTTGGATAACGCGTTACAAATCTTCAATTTTGTCGGTAGATACTCATCCTTCACAACTTCCTTCAGTTTCTTAACGTTTTCTCTATAATGTTGCTTTTGCTCTTCAATTACCTTTAAATGTTTTTCGTGTACATTTCTAGATGACAACGATTGCTTGTGAACTAAATATGTTTCGAAGCATTCCTTATGCAATGCAGTATCGTCATGAGCTTTTATTTTCTCGCCTAGTTTTCTCCAACTATTGAAAATAGTGCACATAAATTTTTCATTTTGTTTTCGCAAAGCCTTTGCGCAAAATATGCGGCAAACATAGCAGAACAAATGCAGGAATTGGAATACAGTCGCAGCAATGATAAAGTTATCATTGCTACGACTGTATTCCAACGTAGATGAGAACGACCGATTTTGGAAAACAAATGCGAGGTTGGACCGGTCCAGATTCAAGCGTACCAAGATCAGACAATGCCATCTTATTTGTCTTACTATCGTTTTCCGATGAAGCTGATGGAGTTGCTAGTTGAGGAAGAACACTAGCGTTGCTTTCAATTGTTCCGGAATTATCAACGTTAGATGATTGGAATCTAAATTCTTGGTGTTCTGAAAGAACAGTGGAGAAGTAAATATGTTGTCAATATAATATCGGTCCCTTGGTTTTTGTATGACGAGTGATATTTCAAAGTTTTAAGTTGCTCCTTACAGAAAACTCTGAAAATACCTAGGGTATGATGTTGTCCTTAATACCCGTGGTCAGGGCTTCCAATATATTTTTACAAAATAACTATTAAAATGATCTATTAAATGACTTCTTTAATTTTTTCATATTTCATTTTGTTCGTTTGTCCAGATTGTACGGAGCTCTGAAAATCAATTGTTAGATAAAATGAAAATGCAATCTCTCTAAACATAGCAATTTTACTTCTCGAGTTATACTAACTGAATTTATCTTCAGTCAAAATATTACTGAATAAAAAAGCAGGTAACAGTAACAGTAATTAAAAAAAACCCACATTAATCCACCGATGGTGAGACTGAACCCTTCTTACACTTCACCAGAATTCAAATGTGGGCAATATTGTACTGGATACATATTTTCATCAGAAATTCCAAGAAGATTCAGAGATATTCAATATGCCATACATTCAGTTTATAAAATGAACTATTTGTCAATCCTGAGCGTATTGTTCAGCGATGTTATTTAAATATTACCATTAATAGTCTTTAATGACCTGTTTATGTTAGTTATATAAAAGGGGAAATTACATAAATATTAGAAATTTCATAAAATCAGTCCATAAAATGATTCAGTAAGCTTAATAAGTACATTTTCGTTGAAAATTGGTTATAGTATATACAGACTAATTTTCGAATATACTCATTGCAGTTCAAAACCAGACCACTCGAGCCAATCGATGCTGCTCTAATTCTATACAGTCGCATAGTGTGGCTAGTCCGCTGTATGTGCTATACAACGCAACAGATGCGACACAATAGAATGCAAGCGGCATCGATTGGTGTGATTGGTCTTGTTCGGTTTTGCATTGCAACGAGTATATTGTCATCTCACAATTATGTGCTCTCAGGTATTGTTTTGGTCATATCTCCATGAAGGATTATCCAATCATAATTTTGACCAGTTATTTGGAGATGTTATAGCTTTGATTTGGCACCAACAAAACTAAAATCGGTACACAAATAGCTCAGTATGTAATCGGAGACTAAACTGTTTGATTACTATTATAATAGGCCTTCAAGTACTGTTTAGTTCATATCTTCGTAACGAAATGTCCGAATGAAAAAAAAATCAATAGCGTTCTATGGGAATGTTGTAGCTTCCATTTGCAGAATCAACAGAACTGAAATCGGTTCACAGATGGCTGAGAAACCGATGTGACATTATTTGTAACGCACACACACACATACACACACACATAAACACACACATACATACATACACACACATACATACACACAGACATGTGCTCAGTTCGTCGAGCTGAGTCGAATGGTATATGACACTCGGCTCTGTGGGCCTCGGATAAAAAGTCGAGTTTTCAAGCGATCTTAATACCCTTCTATAGATGTAAGAAGGGTAAAAAACAGTGGTTAATATCCCAGTGGTTGCCTTGTTAGAAGGTTTGGCCAAAAATTAGTTTTTAAATAATTTAAAATTGAAAAGTTCAACAAGAATGAGTTCCTTGGCAAAATAGTTCATTCTTATGAAATAAACTATTTTGAAAAAGAAAATAAATGGTTATAAAATTTATAAAATTATAAGTTATAAAATTTTCAATCATGGTGGAGTAAACAAAGTTTCCAAAGATGGTGGTTATTTTAAAGACTTTGAAGCACAGTTTATAAGTTCAACACAGTTTGAAATTCAGGTTACTTCTATTGTCTAGACATAGAGAATGTCAAATATGACTGTTTTGTATGAAAAACTGTAGATGTATTGATTATATTGGCCACCACTGTTTACTAGGAACTATTCCAGCCAAAAATAAAACCTTTTGATTGAAAATCAAATCCTTTGAAGAAATCTTAAGTATAAATGTTAGACAACTGTTATAATAAATGCGAAGTGGATTTTGATAATATCTGACATACAGGCCCATTATGCAATCTATATCAACAACTACTGGTACTGAAGTCAACCTCAATAAATGTTATGCTTTCAGGAATTTACCTGATTACATGTTTACCTTACTTCTAAAGCTACATTTTCGAAAATATTATCGTTAATGAATAAACTTCTATCTCCATATTTTGTTTATGGACATTCGTTAGCTTCGAAACATTTAATCTATCTGGGGAGTCTACACACTCCGAAATCCGGTAATTTTTTTACAGATAGGGTATGTGTCCGTTAACTCAGCCCAATAGTGCAACATATCGACTTACATTTGTTATTATGACTCACAACAGTATTTGTAGCTTGAAACAGAAATTCAACTAGCTATGTACACTTGCTAACAGATACTGTCCAATAAGTCATCTGGTACGTATGCTATCACGAAAAGTTATCACAACTCTGTTCTATCAAAGTCAGAAGCTTTCGAGGGATATGGATGTAACTGTCGGTTTTAATGAGAATACTAAACTAGGTCACAATTAATAGATGACAAATACATCCATTCGATAGAGTTTCTTCATCTAACATGTTGTCTAGTTGGTGACGTTGTTTGGCTGATTTAATCTGATTCAGTGGCATGGTGAGCTGTATTCGCATCTACCCAAAACACATATTTTCATAAATCAAACTAAACTCACACTGCCAAAAACACTTAAGTAATTTTCAAATACTGATTTAACGACCTATTCGGGAATTCGTTATGATTCACTCTTTACCTATTCGCTCCTTAAGTGTACTAATGAGCCATATGAAGAACATTCAACTGAAACTCAGACATTTATATCGTAAATCGTTACCAAGTAACAACATTGTTACTACGCTTTGATACAATCAGGCCATAGTTAGGAACATAGACAAGATATGTCCCCAACACTGGGTCCATCGTCCTCTTATTAAATGCATTGCTTGATTTCACCTATGTACCTGATACTTTATAACATTTGACTACGTTCTGTACATCTTGGCTGACATTACTATGGTTTATAGGTTCAAATTCGTAAGTTTACATCATTTCGAAGCATCGTTGTAGATATATCTGTTCAGCTTAACCAGTAAAGTCATGGTGTCTAATATAACGTTTAAGGAAATCGAACAATTACGCGGAAGTAAACATACTATAAATCTGAATAGTAATGTCTCAATTACTTTGAAATAAATCTGGCCATGCTGATAGCAGCATGAATGTTTGTTGATTATCGCCGATATAATGACATATTTCGGTACATAGTCCGAATCAAGGAGCTAGGCTAACATTACATCCCCTTACCAGCTATACTGTAAATTTTACCGCAAATCCGTAAAATCTGATTACCGAACGTTCAGCTGTTGAGAATTCGGTAAAAATTTACAGATTTCTGTAAAAAAATCTAAGTGTGTATACTCTACTAAATTGTTCGTACAAGAGAAAATAATACCGTGAATTCTAAAATGCGCTTATAAACAAAACTCGTTATTGTAAAACCTTTTTGAATAATAAAATTAAAATACATACACAGAAAAGTTTTTCAAATCTTATTTTTCAACATAGAAGGCTCTACATTTTTCTGTCGCTATTATTTTAGTTATGAGTCTAGAGGTTTTAATATTAATAGAATTGAATTATTAAAATTTAGAATTGTTAAGGGCTAAGGCGTTGGGCTTTTGCTAAGCAGTATTTCGAATCAAACGCATTTAAAAAAAATAGTAGTGTATATATTCAATGATTGGGTTTCCGCCAAAACATGCTGTTAAGAGGACCCCCATACGACACCTTACCGGGCTTCTCTGCGAGGTTGCTAAGTAAACAACGACGAGAAAAAACACTACTGGTAAAAGTGAGAAGTTGTGTTTTCAAAAACCTCTAATTGGAATTTGGCTTCCATCACATGTGGTCTTTAGGGAGTGTAAAAACAGAGATTTCACATCACAAGACCCATAATGTGCCTTTGACGGTATTTGAGCACGATCAAGCACGTTTGTTTTGAAATACTGCTTAACAAAAGCCCTATGCTCAATTTCAAACTAATTCTATTCAATTACATAACCTGCCGAGCGCTTGAGGACCTATCGATACTTTCTCTTCACATCTTTGGTTCTAGCAAAAATTGCAGTTCACTAGTGGGATCCCATGATGCTGGGAAGATATTTCCAATTTAAAACATTTTAACAGACGCAAACTCTCGAGCGAAGTGGATGTAATGTTGATATATCGGAATTCTCATGGATCTAATGGTCGTTAACTATGGTTTTCTTGACATATGTACCGAATTTTTATCCTATAAGGTACAGTGGGATAAAAGAATAGTTTGGGGAAGAGGGTATGTGCACTTTACTCCTTCAGAAATAGTTACTCGTTCAAACTATTTCTGGAGAAAGCAAAGTACAAAAACAAATTACACTAGGAAAAAAAACCCTAAAATTCCTAAGAAATTGTGAATTTTGTCATTTCAAATTAGAAATATATTTGGAAAAAATCCTGGGGGGGGCCTACAGAATCCTGGGGGGGGCCTGGCCCCCTAGGCACCCCCAGCAGTTACGCCAATGACCAAAACTTGTTATTTTGGATACCTGGGAATACCTTAGAGGTACTATTTTGGTATTGTCTTAACCTCAATTTGGTATTCGCATAAAATTGTTGGAACAATTTTATGGAATTATCCTCAGGTATTTTACCTCTTAATCGGAGCTTCTTAATACCAAGGCCAGTTATCAAGCTATTCGGTCCTCCTCGGGTAGCCTTGATATTTAAGAGCACCGATTAAGAGGTATAATTCCTAAACAAACCTAGGAATTGCAAGTAAAATATCTCTCGAATAACAAAACTTGTTATTTCTGAAACATGGGAATATCTGAGTGGTATGGGAACAATTTTATGGTATTATCCTCAGGTATTTTACCTCTTAATCTGAGCTCTTAAATACCAAGGCCAGTTATCAAGTAATTCGTTCCTGCTCGGGTTCAGACACTATAGCACGTACGTCGCCAATAAAGTTCAATACGTTCCGAAACTTATGAATCTTCCGAAAAAATGTCAAGCCCGACTAATCGAGACATTATGGGCTCTTAACAAAGCAATTTAAGGAAACATGTCAACCCTTAAAGGCGCAATGTTGCTCTAAAACAACATACCAGAAAACGCTTAAAAATAAGAAAAATTCTATTCTTTTCAGGAAAATAATCCAGTGAAAAAGTTAAATAGACTTCGATTAGCAGTCGTGTGAATAGGGAGCACCGTACCGAAGCATTTTGTTAATTAAACAGTAGTGAACGTGTGTTATGCAATGAAAAAGTTACTATGTAAATATATAATGTAAAAGTCATATCAGATGCATTTTTTCTACCCGGTCTGAGAATCCGAGTGCTGACCATCTCTAGTGAAAATGTCAGAGCAGCTTTTGTAAACATTCCTTTGAATACAATTTTCCGGCAACCGAAAAACACCTTCGCCTTGGGAAGCGGAAAATTTCAATATTGAGGATCTTGATAAATTTCAGCTATTGAGAAAATGTACTCGGAAGTTTTGTTCACAATCGGTGTAAATGGCCTCCAAAGTTTTGTTTACAGTAAGCGTGTATGCCCTCTTTGCATGTAGCTCTTGATTTTGTGGTCACAATTGAGTTAGGTCTAAATGGATTTACTTTTCGAAGAATAGTACAACTAGTTGTATCATTATGTAAAGTAAAACATAATACTTCCAATTTCGATCTTGTTTCTCTTGTAGAATTGTCAATGATAAATAGTTTGAAAGTTGCCGCACCAAACAGTCGCAATCAGTTGCTCAAGGTAGCGTGGCACCTCTGTGATGTTAGGTTTCAGAGTAATTTGTACATAAAATCATGAATTCTGAGCTATTGAACGGTACAAACATTTGAGGTTCTAAAGTTCGGATCCAGAGTATCCGGATGTGGCCAAATTTCCTGATTAGCCTATGGTATGATGATTTTGGATATCAGTACAACCAAGCAAAACCAAGAATTTTGAGCCGTCGAATGGTACAAATATTTGGGGCTCCAAAATTGTTCCCTTTGGACCCTTCCGGAACGGGTTCCAGAGTATTTGGATGTGGCCAAATTCTTTGGTTGGTGTATGGCACGATGTATTCAAAAACATCAGTATTCAAGCCGTCGAACGATTCATCACCTGGGGTTAAAAATTGTCCTCTTTGGACCCTACCGGAACCTGTTCCAAGATATTCGGATGAGGTCTAATGTCTTTGTTGGATTACCGGACCCTAACCAACACTGATTGGGGGGTAATTAATTACTGCCAGCTGTGAGGTGGAATATACTGGGCGTCTCCGTGGGTGGACTGTATTTTATTGGGTTTGGTGTTTCCTTTCGTATTCTATCCACACATCACATCACACATCCATCCATCTAACACACATTCGTCCAGAACATTACACAGCACATATATTTCAAAACACACTTTATTTACAATATTTACAGTATTACAAACTACGACATCACAAACAGCTAACACAGAGCATTTCTTTCCATTGTGGCTCTGCTCCCATCCATCCTTCCTGAGAGTCAGAGCTGACACGACTGTTGCACAGCAGATCATCCACTATCTAGCAACCAGAAGATACCAAGCGGTGTCGTCACTGATAACGATCGCCTGTCGCTATCGCCCGATGTGGTAAGGAGAATACCGTCTCAGATCGGTGGAACGATCGTTGGGAGAGAAAGTCCTCTCATTCGGCAGTGGCGTAGCGAGGGTAGGGCGATGTTACTCCCGAACAGTCCTGGTTGATCTATGACATGATGTTTTTGAAGATCAGTATTCGAAATCTTTAATTTTGATCTGTCGAATAGTACGAATATATAAGGTATCAAAATTGTCCCCTTGGGATGCATACTGCAACCGGTTCTGGGTTCCGATGTGCCCAGAATAACCAGTTTATCAAAAAAAAAACAAGCCAGTATGTCGTTATTAGAATCCATACCTTCTATCTGAGGCAAAAATATAAAAAATCGGTTTAAAAATAAAGTTTTGGGAGCGTGTCAAAGTCTTGGGTCATTTTTGACCCTGAATACACTATGTGTCACTTTTTTTGTAGTGTCACCCCTAGAGGTCGCTGAAAGTTGTAAAAATATGTTTTTATAAAAGTAGGAAAAAGTCAAAAAATTTCAGATTACTCTGTTTTGACGTTAGAGCATTTTTGAGATGTTGATTGGTCAAAAGCGACCCCAATGCACATAGAAGGTTTAAAAGATTTTTTTTATGACAATCCTTTAATATCGTGAACACTTAAGAGTTTAAGAAGCAGATAAAAAAAAATCGAAAAACTGACAAATAGTGTCTAAGACAATTGGGGAGGACCTTATCGCCGATGATCACCGTGAGGGCAAGAGTGCGTTTTTTGGCTTATGCTGAAAGATACCAAGTTTTTTTTAAATGCTACTGAGAGAGAAGATTTAAGAGGAATGTTTCATAAAACCAAAATAAAAAATTTCCTGAATAATTGTGTATACGTTGATTATTAACCATGCTCATACTTTCTAGAACAACCTATCTGTGTAATTTTTTACACCACTTGGCGGTTCAATTGTTAAGTTTACCGTATAGCCTTCGGTGAGGTGCCATTAATCGCGTCCACTCGTACTGGTTCTTTCATTTGTTTGTTCCAAATACGTAACCTTTAATTCTCGGTGCAGGTGCCCGGAAAAATCGATTTAGTTCAAAGAAGTGCACTTTACTAAACACTATCTTCAACTTATGAAACCAGAGTACAATTGATTGTCACTCGCAACATTATTAAGATTTTTTCTGTGCTATCAAAATGTTCAAAAAATTATTCCTCGAAGGCAGATCTTTTTCCATCGCGTTTATTTTACCATCGATGTGACTCCAACGGTTCGTTCGTTCCTAACAGCGGCGATTACAAACTTGCGCAAAATATCGTTTAATGGCTCATCAAGCCAGACGGGTGTTCCGCTTCAAAAGCCGTTATCTGCAATAATTGCAAAATGGGAGGCGAACCGGAGCGACGACGCACCCATTAAGACACCCAGCAAAAGTTTGTTTACATTCACTAACGAGATGTAAAGAATTGTGTGCCCTCCGGATCCGACACTGTCGAAAGGAGCAGGAAGGAAACATTCTTCCTTTGGTGCTCGAGATTTTCAGCTTATATGGTGGTTCAGTGAAAATTCTGGCGTTTCATCCAGTGAATCGGAGTTTTTTGATAATTACATGGTCCGCTCACGGAGTTGTTAATTACTCAAGAAGCGATCGTTTTGACTGGGAATCTTGAAACCAGTGCTAAAAAATCTTAAAAACGATCGACACAAAAACAATGTTTGACAAACAGTTGTGCAATGAGAGTATGATGTTAGTTGGTATTCAGCACAACTCCAAGATTGCTAATTCCGTCAAGATTACGAAATGAAATCCCAAATAAAAAATATATTATCATACAATACTATAAAAATCAATTGCCAATAAAATTACAACTTCAATTATGGCAATTATGCTGTCATAAACTGATAAACTGATCGACAGCGAGTTCAAAATAGGCAGCCGTAAAGCGTCGTTGTATTGAAAGCTTGTCTAGGTTAAATGTTGGACACCAAAATAATAGCAACAAACAATATTTACATATAATTCAACAAAACTGATTGCTTATTTCAAAAATTTAAAGTTTTATCTTCCTGAGAAACAGTTGATTCAAAGGTTAATTCTTCTTTCTGTAAAATTCTCGAACTTTCTGTGGTACACCCGCCATCAGGTTCCGTACGGTATCCTCAGATAAGCCTGCAGGGACGATTCTCCATCTTCTCTTGAAATCATCGGTACCATTTGCTTCATTCTTAGTTTCGAAGAGTTTCCGCTTAAGTAGAGCCCAGTATTTCTCTAATGGGGGAATATTTTACCAGTTTGGTGGATTGGCTGTTTCTGGAACGTATTTGACCTCTTGTCCAAAACAAAGCTGGAGGGTCGTGCCTTCTGATAAACGGTAGCAACCGCTTTTACAGACATTCTTTCTCGTACACATTCCTTTTGATAGTGCTGCTAGTGACGAAACTTTTAGACTTTCGACCACAATTACATATGGTCGGCGAAATCAAATACTTCTTCGGGAATTTGGACACATTATTTGTCCGGTAATGCTCGGCAACGGCGTTTCTTTACATTGCGGTGTAAAATACAGACCCGGAAGCTGTTTAAAGTGTTTGAATACGTATGTTTCGTCGCCCTTTCTGATACAAGAAAATGTTTGCAAAACACTGCACAGTGGGAAAAAAGTACATGAAGCCCCGAAAGAATTGGATAATTCAGCTCCAAGTAAGAGAACGTTAGTGAACATAAGCATTTTTTATGCGAAAAATCCTGGGAAATCGAATGAAATGGGTCCCACCTGCCGCAAAATTCGGTGGACGGAGATATTGGGCTGATTTTACCCCAATTCCCCCGTATTTTCGAAAAATGCCCAGTAATCTATGCTTCTAGGGGTCTGCGGTAGTCAAACTAGGCTTGTTATTATATAGAATTTCTCTAGAAAGTGAATGAAAGTGATTGCTGCCACAGCACGGGTCGGGTTACAGATATATTGCTAATTTTACCCCACTTCCCCCATTTCTCGAATATTGTTTATTAATCTATGATCGGAGGTCTGCGGTAGTCAACATAAGCCTATTCTTATGTAGAATTTTCCTAGGAATCGAATGGAGGTGGTTGCAGCCACCGCACGGGTTGGGTAACGGAGATATTGGGGTTATTTTGCCCCAGTTCCCCGTTCTCTTGAATATTGCTGAATAATCTATGATCAGATGGGTCTGCGGTAGTCAAACTAAGCCTTATGTTATGAAGAATTTCCCTAGAAATCGAATGGAGGTATTTGTAGCACGGACAAATTTCTAATTTTACCCCACTTCCCCATATATTTGAAATACTCCCCATTTATCCATACGCTTTCAGATGCTTTTGGAATAAAACAAGTTAACTGGGCCCTTACGGACCATCACAAAAAAAGTATATTAACTATTACCATCAGATAATTCGTCTTCACTCAAAGTTGTTGCTCATCTTCACTATATTTGTCATCGTATTCGCTAGATTGGGAAATGTTTTCGTGTTCCGGTACGTCAGATACACAGAACTGTAGCATCTGCGCTTCGAACTCTGGGTCATGCTTCCAGAATGATTTTTTGCCGCTTGATTTGACCGATGATACGCCATCTTGGGATCAGACCAAGTCAAAACTTCTCTTATCATATCAGTAAGGTTATCCTCCGTGCAAATTTTTAATCTGGAGACCTTGTGTCGCTTGTGACTTGTTTCTCCAGCCTGCTCGTCGACGAAGTTCATCGTAAATGGCTAGAAATATCAAAACATTCATTAGCATTAAATATGTTCACAAACCTTATTTTTTTATTAAATTTACCAAACGTTCAATCAACTGTGTGATATTATTGTTGTCCAACTGTAGATGAAAGTGCCGGACTGCTGAATGTTACTTATCAAATCCACGTCAGCCCCAAGAACTTCAGCAAACTTTTGAGGTTCCGCAAGTAGCCTCCTCGCCATGTTGCCATGTTGATTTGGTAAACCAAATCTTGTGTGTGTGAGTTTTTTTTTCCTCGTTGATGATGAAGCTTTTAAGCCGACCCATCACACGTTCAGTAACCCGACTCCAGCTACCGAATTCATCCATCGTGTGCCAGAGTGAAGGACTCTGAACAGAGAAGATGACTCTGAACCGTACTCCTCTAAACTTCACCAAGAGTCTGACGTTGCCTGTATCCCCCGGATTTCACTGGAAGTGACTACTTCGGGAGAAGACTGTGCTCATGCACTTCTCTTGTTGCCAGGCCAAGCTAGTCGCGCTTGTTCGCTGATCTCATCACAATAAAACTTCTACCAGTTGGATGCCGAGGTGGGTCCAGCAATTCTGGTTGGAGGGTGACTTCCGGTTCACTGGCGCCCCGACGACCCTGAACTGAACTGGCGGTCACAATCGGTGCTACTCGGCATATTCCCCGACGGTGGAGATAGCCTACTCCGGCGGAGGGTTCCCCGATGAAAGTGTATCACCCGAAACCGTTAACAAACGCGATATGCTTGCTTCAATGTTGTCCGGTAGTGTCGAGGTCGGTCCAGCGATTTCGGTTGGAGGATTGCTTCCGGTTCCTTAGTGCCCCGACTACTCATTCCAGTGACTCACTACGGACTACTCAGAATAGTTCCCGACGGTGCATCCATCCTACTCCAACGAAGAGGTCCCCGGCGATGGAAGTTCTTCCGAAACCGATGCAATCCGGGCAGATGTCTAGGTCGGTCCTGCGGTTCTGGTTGGAGGATGATTTCCAGTCCACAGGCACCCCGACGACCAATTGCCGGTGCTTTTTCACGATCTACTCAGACTAGTCCCGGCAGTGGACCTAACCTACCCCGACGGAAAATTTCCCGACGACGAAAGTTCTCCCGAAACCGTTTTCTAGATGCTGATACGTGACACTCGGTCTAGTCCCCGGCGGTGGCCGAACCTGTTCAGATACTTCTTGAAACAGCCAGGCAGAAACTGCGTCATTTAGAAATTTACATCACCGCTTGTTCACCCACCTCGACAGGAATGGAATTAGCCGGTGCGTCCATCTGCCGTTATCTGCGTTGTTCCACTGCTGCTGCCACTTCCTTAAGGTGTTAGCCCGGGCAGTTCTTCGGACACTTCTTGTGCCTCGGTCTCTATAGCACTCACTATATTATTCTAGTATGTGTGTGTGTGTGTGTGTGAGAGAGAGAGAGAGAGAGAGATGGGTGTATTTCTTGTATAGTATAGTGTATAGTAAGTTGGAGTTATAGAAACCATTTTCTGCATTTTGACAGTTCCACCATGGCGAAGTAGCAGCGTATTCGTGATTTGTACCACGCGCAAATGTCACAAACAGGCATTTCAATCGCCGTGGAAGTGTCCCGGTGGACCGTGAAAAGGGCTTTGGAGCGAGAAAAGAAAGGAAAGGTCAGGCCGTACAAGTTCAGCTCGGATTCCGAGGCGGCCATCAAATGGAAGATGAATCCAGGGTGTTCAGTGAGGAAAATAGCCAAAGAACACAGCAACAGCGACATTACGGCACGGAAGATCGTGAAGGAAGATTGCGTGGCGAAGTCGAGGTCACGGAAAAAAGCTCATATAATTACCAACCGCATCCGCGAGCTACGAGTCGATACATGAAAGAAAATCTTGAACGGTGTTCATTCTGAAAGGCAACAAAGTAAAGGTTCGTGTGTGGTGCAGATCAGATGAGGAGCTTCACGAGCGCCACATCCAAGGTACGGTGAAGCATGGATGAGGAGATGTGATGGTCTGAGGGTATTTTTTTTGTGGAGTAGAGTGGGTAGCTTGTCGAATCGAAAATCGACGGGATAAAGTCGGCAGATTCCTACATCATCACCCTGCTAGAAAATCTGCAGGTTTCGCTGATCCAGACGGGTCTTGAAGAGAAGTTCGAATTTCAGCAGGGCAACGACCCGAAACATGCTGCCAAGAAGACCAAGTCTTTCTTCCGTTCTCGTCAGATCAAACCGCTGAAATGGCCTCCACAAAGCCCGGATATCAACCCTATCAAGAATTTGTGGGCGATTATAGATGCCAGGGTTGACAAAACGGGTGTTACCAATAAATTAAACTATTTTGAGGCCCTAAAGAGTTTAATCCACAGCACCTAAAGGACCTGGTGGAGCGCAGCCCAAAGCAACAGCTGATCCTGAAGGCCAAAAGAGGACACATAAATAATTGATTTGTTTTTTTTTTAAATTTATCTTCCCGGGAGCCAAAATGAAGTATTCATTCCAGAAAGCATTAATGTAAACAAGGAGTTCTACTTGGGAATTAAAAGTGTTCTTCCGCACTGTCCAAAGAGCACTACGACTCATAGTTCATTGTTTTTTAACTAGATAGGGCTCCGTGTCCCAGCTTGAACCGCACTAAGAAGAGGTTGCATGAACATCTGCCGTTCTGGGCGAAGGATATGTGGCTGCCATACAGCCCCAATCTTAATCCGCTGGAATATTCAGTACAGCGCGTCATGAAGGCCAAGGCCTGTCCTAAACGCCACCCGAGTGCAGCAAGCATCAGACAAATATTGACCCGTACCTGGAGAGAAATTGGATCCAGGGTACTTTATTAGGACCTGCGTTTCAGAAGCGTGTGGAAGCGGTCGATGATTAGCGCAGTTTAGTACTCCGAGAAATACTCCGTCATTGAATAAATTAAAAAAATCGAAACCGAAATTTTGAAGAATTTTTCTAATTTTAGGATTGTTTAATGGTGCAAAAATTATCACGCATACGGTATGTGATAAAACCTTTCTTTTGTGTTATTTTCCAATTGATGAATGATAACTTTTGGTAATCGAATTGATAGTCGCAAAGTTTTTATCAGATTGATTTTGACATCTTGAAGTTTAATTAGCATTCAATGTCTTGAGTCTAGCACTCGACACTAAAGAAGCATTAATACAAAATAGGCCTTTCTGTCAAATAATAAACTTGTTCTAGTGGAACTTTGAAAGCAAAAATGCTCTGGTTTACGCCTGATTGTTAGAACAAGTGTTTTGATTTTTTAAAGTGAACAAGTGTTAGTAAAACCTTCTTTAGCTTTCCGATTGAAATGATCTTCATTTAAAACTCTACCCTTCCGGTGAGCCGTTAGTCTACGTCCAAAAAGATAACGGCGTCCAACCACTGCAGTCGTGAGATCTGTCCGTTGGATTCTAATTTATTACTCCTCTCTTTTGAGATTGGCAGTAATTATTTCCTAATCTACATATTCAAATGAGCGCAACACCGAAGAAGCAGTGGCTGTTCGAACAAGACTCGAAAGTAAACTTAAGCTTGCACCGTCTTAGCTCGGCATTCCGCATGCTTTTGAAGGCAGCCATCGGAAACCATTGAACGATGCCTGATGATCTGGAAAATCCAGACAAAACACATTGAAAGTTTGACTTCAGCGTTAGCTCATAGCGTCATCTTAGGGCAACACCGTTGAAAAACAATGGAATCCTTCTGAAGAAATCCCGCCAGAAAATAGCCTGTTCTTTTCTCGCAGTGTTTTTGGGAAATGTTTCACTGACGAGAACATCCAAAGTGGAACCAATTTGCAGGATGAAAAATGAACCGTAACCATTTGAGCGGCGAAAGAATATCGCAACTGAAAGAAGTTCGACAAACGTTAAAATGAAAAGTCTACCCATCAACCGAGATCCCGTTGCGCCCTTGTTGGTAACAATTTCCCTTGTTAAGCACTCAGAACAAACGGAGGGCACCCGCAATCCAAGAAACAACAGTGACAGTGGCAGAATCAAATCATGCTTTTACATAGATTAATGGTTTTCCTTTCGAAATTGTATTATTGCCATTAGCCACGACGTCGACGACGCCAACAACGATGGATGGACGGGGCGGAAGCTTCGGTGGCTAACAGGGCTCAAAAACCGAGCATCAGGAGCTATCGGAATGGCAGCCAATCCGAGATTTTCCTGGAATAGAAAACGCCGAGGCGATTCCGGCCAGGATATGCTCCGTGCTTGGCTGCCAGTGGCGGGCAAAGCGAAATTAAATTATCGTTCATTAAATTGTTTCTTAATTGATAAATCCTTGGATCACAGCTGGGGCATGGCTTCGAATCGGGTAGGGTGGTGGTTTTTGTGCCAATGGTGGCGAACCGAGTCCGAGCAACTTGCCAGGGGTAATTAATCTTCCTCCGATGCACCCCGACCCGCCGCAGCCCGCTCGGTCATATACGGTGATAGCTTTCATTATGACTATGTCAACAATTGTCGCAGACGGTGTCGTCAGATGATAAGCATTTTGGGGGTGATTGCGATGTTTATCGGAGGTGGTTATGGATTTAAAAAAATATATAAACCAACAAATAAGATGGATGGAAGTTTCCGATATTTCAATCATCCAAGGATTTGAAAAATATGTTTTTTTTTTTGCAACGACTAGGAAGCCCATATTTTACACCAGTATGATAAAAATGTACCCTAAAGAATCAATGTTTTTTCTGCCTTCGGTTCAGAAAGGGTACGTGATCGCTTAATGCCATCTTGGTTGAGGTAGGGGAGAACAGTACAAAATGCACTGGTGGGGTAGAATGACCCACTCAATAAATATGCTGAAATCTTCAAAACTATAGCTTTAACGGAATAAAACTTTATCAATTCTTAAATGAAACAGCATAACTGATAGTTTTGTAGTACAACAAGGCACTAAATACACCAAAATATGATCAAAATTGAAGAAACTGTCCCGACTGTACCTCACATGTAAATAATAGAGTTAATCAAATAAGCTTTTACAACGCGTTAATATCTATGGTTTATAATAAATTCACTTCACATATATTGCACACCACAAAACATCAAGATAGTATCAAAACTTCACTATAATTCCCCGTATTTCCAGAATATTTAGTCAAAACCATGCAAAACTAAAACTGGGGCAGACCGGACCGTGACGTTATGTATGCGTCTACACGCGTAGAAAAAAATACCCAGTGGAGCGGTTAAGTGTATGAAGCTAACGTTGGGTATAAATAACTTACTTCTGGTAAAATTCTACCCAAATGTAAATAATTTGAACGCAATGGTAGATAAATACAATTATAACCAACGTGCTTCCCACACTTAACTGCTCCTTTGGGTACTTTTGTCTAAGCGTGTATATAATGAGGAGTTGGAAACATATCACAACGTTTTGGGCAACGTCTTTATTCTATACCCATAGGCTGCTTAAGTACCAAACAGAGCAAAAAGGACGTGGCGATATGTTTCAACTTTACACCTCAAATGAGTAGCTTTTTAAAGCAGTGTTTTTACTTTTTTCAGCAGTGCATGCTATCCCAATAATTTGTGCATTATATCCCAGTGTTGTGGTGCGTCTTGACTATTTGACCCGTAACGCTGGTAGATCACCTTTTCGTGGTGCGTTACGGGGTATCATATCTACCACCGAACCCTAGTCCGAATTAATTCAAACTAGGGAACATATTTGTTTTTGTAGTCAAAGGAACGTATAATTGGCCTTATTACATTTTATGTCTTGTGAAAAATGACAATACTCGGGTTGCGCCACCGAGGATGAGCTTGGAATAAAGAAAACATGGTTAGTCTTCATTTATGTGAAATCTTATTTTCTATTTGATGTTCTATAGTTTGAATTGGTTATGACTAGGGTTCTGATGCATGGTCACTATCGGAGTTATTGTTTGTTTTGTTTGCAACAGGGATGCCATATTCACAGACATGTCTGTAAATTTGCAGACTTTTAATTTTTGTTGCAGACTTTTCTAACAATGCAGACATTTAGCAGACATTTTATTTGTGTTGCAGACTTTTACAGACATTTGAATTATTTTTTAAATTTGAAATAAAGGTATTCTCTGAAGTTCGGATTTAAAACGTACAAGTATATGAACAGTTTTGTAGATACGGTAACATGCTTTGTTGAAATAAAAAAATATCGTGGGTATCATTTAAAAGTAGAAATCCTTGAAGAAACTTGGAGACACAATGGGCCCGGAGATAAGTATCGTATAGGCCCTTTCCGAGGAGGGTAGCATGGAGTCCCTACTTATGGTAGTATTCAATCCCACACATGTTCAATCCCATGCAAAAAATTACTGTCAAAGCGTTGGTAATATTGGTCCTTTGCCATTAAGTCACAACGAAAGTCAAGGTTCACAACAATACAAATCATATATGAGAAATTTACCTTAATCTATTTGCTGAGTATTTGTTCTTAAGCCCAGTCGGGTGCCATTCGGGGGACAGAACAACAGTATAAGTTCTGAGCTATTGAAATAAATCTTAAAACTCTGAATCTTCCAAAGTACATTTGTACTAGGGATTTAGAAATATATCCCTGAATTAGTCTTAGGTTCCTAGAAGTATAGAAAGAAAAGACTCACAATTTAGGTATATCCTGGAAAATTTAGAGGACAACTTCCCAGAGCTTCGGAAAGATAATTTCCGAGGAAGACACTTCCTCGAAAAAAACTACTCCGATGGTCAGACAGAAACTTCCCAGTACTTGGTATTGGGTATTGGGAGCAAGCAGTTTAAGCAAGAAGAACCTTAAAAAATTCAGGACGGAATATAATCGAAGTTCGAGATCATACTTACCAGAATTTCAGGAGAACTTCCCAAGAATCAGAATAGGACTCATCAGAGCTTCTGGGTGAAATGGAGGGAAGAGGACTTCTTTGAAGTTAGGAACTCTTCTGAGGTTTTGGAGTTCTTGCCAGAAATTCCAGATTGAACTTCCCAGAAGTTCAGAAAAAAACTTTCCACACTTTAGACGGGAACTAATCAAGAAGGGAAATACCTATAATTTACCTATAACTCCTCAGAAGTTCACAAGAGGACTTCTCAGAAGTTCCGAAGAGACCAAAAGTTTAGTTGAAACTACCCAGAAGTGCTAGATAGCTTCCCTAAAGTTTCGAATCGAACATTCCAGCATTTCAGAATGAGAACTTCTCGAAGTTCAGGTAGATACTTTCGATAAAATCAGGAAGAAACTTTCCAGAAGTTGAAGCTGAAACTTCTCATAAATTCAGGAACAAACTTCCCCGAAGTTCAGGAGAATACTCCCCTGAAGCTCATAAGTGAACATCTCGGAAGTTCAGAAAAGAACTTCTCATAAGTTCAGGAAGAAACTTCTTACAATTTTGAAATTCTGGCGAGTACTTTCCCAAAGTATTGCGGAAATTTTCCTAGTAGTTGAGGATGGGACTTATCAGAAGTTTAGAAAGCAACTATGTTCAGGAAAACACTTACCAAATGTTTCTGGAGGGTAAGGTTGGGCTCTTAATGTGAATTTCGAAGAAAATAAGAAGTGACTGAAGGAATTTTGTCTGAAGAGTAGGAACACTTCAGGAAGGACTCAGGAAGTCTGAAACACACAGTTTTAGTCCATACAATCCAAGAAAAAGATCCTTAAACGTTTACATAATCACACATATAGCGTAAATGACATAACGCGCTCTCTGATTACGTCTTTTTGTTGAAAGAAGTCTAATTTAAAAACAGACCTAATTTACAGACCTTTACAGACATTCCCAGACATTTCAAATTGTTATCACAGATATTTGAAAAAAGTATCTGGCATCCCTGGTTTGCAATGCATCCGGTTTTGACTGATAAAGGGGCGCGCCTTTGAAGAGTGCTGTCGCTCACAAAGGGTTTAAACAGCGGAAACTTTCAATTAAACCTGATTCATTGCCGACAAAACAAACAATGACAACTGTAACAACACCGAATACTTCATCATTTCTCAATAGTGATGAAGTAACTCGACATGCACTAAACAAAGGCTACGGGATATACTACAATAGATCAAATTACTGGTCGTAGTGGTTTATGTCCCGAACAGAGGAAAAAAAAAAATCCCAATAATTTGTGCATTATATCCCAGTGTTGTGGTGCGTCTTACCCCAATTTTGGGGTGCACATTGAGCAACTAAACAAGCGTTTTACCCCGGTGTCGTTTTGGAATCAAATTGGAAAAGGTTTAAAAAATGATGAATAATCATCGTTTTGAATTTAAATTACATTTGATCTACAACGAAAACATCGTAATGCACCATGCTCAATATTTTATTCGTAAAATTAAGCTTCTATTCCCTAGTTATTCACGATGTTGCTTTAACGGTGCGTTTTGTACCATCCTCCCCTATGTTTCGTGTGTGTGTGAACAGGCTGCCACAACAACGTTCATCAAATCGGCTCTTCTTTCATCAAATAACTCCTCACCAGGATGCGATATGATTAAATTAAATCTTTGAAGGCCATCATTGAAGGCTTAATTGATTCGTATCAACCGCCTCCTGACAACACCTGTTTTAATTGTGGCATCTATGGCCCTTCAATAAGAAATTGCCGTCTACCTAGGGCAGTGTTATGCGAAAATTGTGGATTCCGGGGGTCCTTTTAACAGTTGCCCATACTGCACAAAAAACGCCATGTCAGCGAGCGAAAAACGCGCCTCGCTGAACCCTTAAATACGTTCCATTCTCACATTTTTCTAATTTTTTTGAAAAGGCTTCAGAAGATATGTTCTCGAGAGAGCCAATATCGTGTGTGATTACATACCCGTATCTTAATGACAATCGCCCATACACAACCATTTGTATTTATGGCCAGAAAATTCGCGCTTTACTGGATAGTGGTAGTAACCTTACCTTGATCAATAAGGATATATATTCTAGCCTCAACAGCCGTAAAATAACTTCTCTCAAAAACCCTATTACGTTGCGTACCGCGAGAGGAGAACAATTAGAAATCCTTGGCCAACTTTATTTACCATTTACTTTCAATGAGGTAACTAAAATTGTCCCCACTCTAGTGGTACCAAATTTAGCCATTCGTTGTATCTGTGGAATGGATTTTTGGACAAAATTCAACATTCAACTGGCTATCGGAGAATGTGCCTTCATAGAGGATTCTAGAGAAGAAGAAACTCCTCAACTAATATCCTCATGCATCCTTACTGCCGAGGAGAAAAAAGAAGGTATAAAATCCTTGTTTATACCAGCCCGACTGGGACAGTTGTCACTAACCCCGCTGGCTGAGCATCGAATCGAAGATCATAAAATGGAACGACGAGGCAGAGAAATCATTTTGTACCATAAAGGAACGGTTAGTTAGTGCTCCTATACTAGGTAAATAGTCCCGATTTCACGAGAGAATTCACTATTCAAACCGACGCCAGCGACGTCGCTGTAGCTGGTGTCTTGACACAGCAGCAAGACGATGGTGAAAAGGCGAAATCTCTTACTACTCCCATAAACTAACAACACCCCAACGAAACTATCACGCCGCAGAGAAGGAAGCTTTAGCCGCGCTACTTGCCATTGAGGCCTTCCGTGGTTATATTGAGGGCTATCATTTTAAGCTAATCGCAGATTCATCTGCGTTGACACATATCCTCAACACCAAGTGGAAGGTAGCCTCAAGGTGCAGTCGGTGGAACTTGGACCTACAGCAATTTGATATGTCTGTGGTACACCGGAAGGGTAAAGAGAACGTTGTCCCTGATGCGTTGCTGTAATTCAAGATCCTCCTACTGCATCCTGGCACTCCTCTCTGGTCGAAAAGGTTACGAGTCATCCAGATGACTTTGCTGATTTCCGTATTGAAGATGGGAAGTTGATGAAATATATCGTGGCAAAGAGTGAGCCGTACGACTGTCGTTTCGAGTGGAACCATCGCCTGATGAAATTCATGACCACAACTTCCATCAAAGCTATGAGAAAACTGTCACTCGCATTAAGAAACGATATTATTGGCCTAAAATGGGCCCAAACATTCGTGCTTATATTCAAAAATGTACGACGTGCAAGAAAATTAAATTAAAGCACCGTACGTAACCACTTCACATGAAATGGGAAAAATGCGTCAGGCGTCTCGTCCATGGCAAATAATATCCATCGATTTCGTGGGACCTCTTCCCCGAAGTCGAAAGGGTAATCAGCACCTCCTGGTGATCACCGACTATTTCTCTAAGTGGGTGATGATACACCCAGTCCGCAAATTAGAAAGCACATCCATGTGTGCAATCCTGAAGGACCAGTGGTTCTACCGAAACTCCGTCCCTGAAATAATCATCACGGATAACGGTAGCACTTTTTGTCTCCAAAGTGTTCAAGGACTTGCTTGACCGATTTGAAATCACCCACTGGCTGAACTCGCGATATCACTGGCAAGCTAACCCAGTCGAGCGATTGAATCGCACGATAAACACCGCAATTAGGACATGCGTTCGAGAAGACCAACGCTTATGGTATACTGAGATCCCAGAGATCAAAATGGTCCTGAACACCACCGTATTTTATTACCCACGGTACCGAGTTGTCCGAAACGGGAAACGATCATCGTCTCTCACGACACAATCAAAATGTTGTCGGATGACGAACGAGCAGAGCAACGCAAACAAAACTTCTATAATATTTATGAAATTGTTAAAAAAAAAACTTGCTAAAAGCTCACGAATCGTCCACTAAACACTACAATTTACGCGGTCGACAGCTTTCCAAAGCATTTTCTGTCGGTCAATTGGTGTATCGGAGAAATATGAAGGCTTCCAGTGCCGTGGGGAACTATAATTCCAAATATGGCCCGCAGTACCTTCCGTGCAAGGTCAAGGCTAAAATCGGATCATCATCATATGACCTTGAAGATCTGACGGGTAAGGCTCTAGGAATTTGACCGGCGGCACACTTGAAGCCCAGTTAGGGTTCATCCAACCAACTTTCGTCTCTAGTCATCATTGTAGCCTGGCTTGCTCAATGCTCTCCAGTTGCCCCTAAAATAAATAAAACTTACTCTCGTTCATACCATTGACCGAAGACGATTCGTGTCACGATAGCTGTTTAGCTAAACATGCTATCCTAATCGTGAAAATTTAGCTTAAAACATCTGAACAATGTTTTTTTTTTTACTTTGCTTCTGTCAAAGACTTGGTTGGGGCCGGGTTCGGTCCATCTCGCCTCTGTGGTCGTAATTAATAATGGTTGATGGTTGTATTCTTGTTCATATTGTTGTCTTTGTTGTTAAGAGTTGAATTTTGCATATCTTGATGAATTGAACTAGCTGCTTGAGTTCGTTTTCTACATTCTCCTTAAGGATTTCCGTATTTCCGATTTTTTTGGTTTGTAGTATTCCAGTACAGTTGCATCCGCTCTCTCAATGTTGAATTTGACACAGTCGTACAGTAAGTGCTGGATGTCTTCTTTTACTTCACAAATTTCGCATATTTCGTCGGGTTCCCATCCCCAGTTGTATCTTCTTTCCTTTGTTAGGGTGTGACCCGATCTCAGCCGATTTAAAGTTATTATTTCCTGTTTGTTGAGCGTTAGCCCTTTGCACCATATTTTTCGCCCGGGCTCGTTCATCCAGTTGTAATGCCATATTCCTTTTTCCAGTGATGTTTGTTGGTATTCTGTTTTCCATTGGTCTCATATTTCTTCGTTGGCAAGTAGCAGTGCGTCTTCCATCGCCAGATTTATGTGTTCAGTTATTGAACCTTTTGTAGCTGTTTGGGCTTCATGGTCCGCCTTTTCGTTGCCATCTATTCCCATGTGGCTGGGTATCCATTGGATTGTGATTTTGTTTACGGGATTTTGCTTAATATTTTTGACTATTTGCCACGCTATTGCGTTGTTGGTGATCTTTCGGTCATTTAGTAGTGTTTGGCACGCTGAACTCGAATCGGTAAATATGACCGTTTTTTTTGTAGTTTTGGTCCACTATCCAGTCGGTGGCCTTGCGTATAGCTAGTAGTTCCGCGTTAGTTATTGAGTATTTGTTGTTTATCTTGTCCGCTCGTACTTCGCCTGATGAATCATTGTAGATTGCCGTGCCTGTGCCGTTTTTTTTACTTGGATGCGTCTGTGTAAAGGTGGTGGTAGTTTCGGTAAGACCGATTCTTTACGTTGAGAAAAGTTTGCTTCCAAACAGCTGCGTTGCAGTTTTGTTTGGGTGGTTGATCGATATCTAGTTTCGGGTAAACTTTCAGGTCCGGGCTTGCGTTGACCAGTTGTTTGCGCATCAGTGGAACTATCGAGGTATCCTTTGGATGTACCTGGGCCACAATGTCGTTGTGCTTGGATGCTATCTTCGTAAGATATGTGCCGGATTGGTGATCTTCGTTGTTAGCTGCTTGGTGTATGAATCTAGCCTACTGGTTCGAGTGGAATGTACTTTTGATGATATCCTTGAGTGCCAACGTTCCGTCCGTTTTTGTACAGGCATTTGGCCGCCTTCAGAGGTATTACATAGCATTTCTGATGAACGCATTTTGGAGGGTTTGAAGTTTGTTCAGGTTTGTCTGAACGGCATCTCCATAAATTTGGGCTCCGTATTCGTATCTGCTTCGTATCAAAGCATTTGCTATTTTGATCAACGTCTGTGGATTTGCGTTGCTTGACCGTCTTCCTAGCAATTTGATGAGGTTCAACTTGTTGGCACCGACTGCCCTTACAGCTTCTATGTGTTTTCGGTGCGTGAAGGTCCGATCTAGGGTATATCCGAGATATTTGTGGGTGTTGTTGATTTGAACCTTGTCGTTTCCTATTTTTATCCTGAGGTGTTCGGAGTTTTTCCTAGAGAATAGTACCGCTGCTGTTTTTGTTGGGTTGAGTTTCAGGTGTAGGTCTTAGCTAGTTTAGCTAGGAAGTTGTTTGCCCTGGCTGTTATTTCTTCGATATCTTTGCCTATGACAACGACGGTAAAGTCATCCGCAAATTGGACAAGGACCACGCCTTCTTCCTTGATGTTGTGCAGACTAGTCGTGTATAGATTGAAGAGAGTTGGAGAGAGGGGGCATCCTTGGGCTAGCCCTTCGGTGACCTCATTTATGACTTCTCCATCCAATTTTTTTCAAAACCATTGTTCTCTGCGTCGTGTAGGTGTGGATCCAGGAAATAATTTTGGCCGGTATATTTAGGGTTGCTAATTCTTTCAATAATTTCTCTGTGTCAACCGAGTCGAAAGCCTGGGATAGGTCGAGGAAAATTCCCACTGCTAGTTTTCCTCTCAGCTGCGCTTCTTGGGCTGTGTTGACGAGGAAATTCACGCATGATATCGCCGAGGTGTTCTTCCTGAATCCAAATGACATCTCTGGCATAAGTCCTTCCAGGTCTGCTATTTGGTTTATTCTATCTTTGACGGCGGCGTTAATGAGTTTAAGGAACACATTCATCAACGCAATCGGACGTTTGCGTTCCGGCGAGCTTGGACTCCGATTTGGTTTCGGTATGGGTTTTACGACTGTTGTTTTCCATATCTCCGGGATGCTTTCCGTGATGAAGACTTGGTTTAGCATTTCACTAATCTTCTCGAGTATTTCCGGATTTAGCTTCTTCAGCATTCCATACGAGACACCGTCGATCCCTGGTGCTGAGTAGTCCTTCTATTTGCTTAGGGTTACCATGAACTCTTCGTGCTTCAATGCTGTTTCGTATCCAAGTAGATCGTGTTTCGTGGTGACATTCGGCATGTTAACTTCCTTTAGTTTGCCTTCGAAGTAGTGGTCCATAAATTTCATTCCTTCTTCCATAGTCATTGGGGGGTTGCTGGTCGTAGGGTTTGATAGCGCAGTATCAATTCCTTTGATAATATTCCACATCTGCCGACTGGGTGTCCCCTCATCCACCGATTCCGAGAGCTCCTGATTGTATTTCCGTTTGGCCTTCCTAATCAGTCTTTTCAGGACTGCCCTTGCCTTTTGGAGGTTTATTAAGTTTCTTTCCGTTTTCATCCGGTTGTACGTTCTGAGTTCTTCTCGTTTGGCGATGTAAGCCTCGTTGATGTCGGTTGTCCACCACCGTTTCAGATAGTTGGCTTTCTTGTTTTTGATCGTAAAGCTTGCCTTTTTGAATCATTATTCGAAGATTTCTTGCATCTCATCTGGGTCGTAGATAAATTGCGGCCGAATTTCGTTTATTAGTTGTACGGCTTTCTCCTTGTTTATGCACTTCCTCTTCCCTTCTCCTACTGGTATGCTACTTCCAACTTCGATTATGATGCCTAAATGGTTGCTTCCAAACTCGTTTTCTGCGGTAACCCATGTTGATTGACCGGAATTCCGCTGGTTGCTAAAGTTAGGTCAACTGTGGAACTTCGCCTTGTGGAGGTGGTTAGGCAAGTTGGGGATCCGTCATTGAGTAATACGAGGGACGAACTTTCGATCAATGTGTTTATTAGCCTTCCTTACCTGCATGGGTCTCCTCCCAGGTCTTATGTGGGATGATGAACGTTCCAATCCCCACCTACAAGGACTTCTCCTTCGATTTCAGCAAGTGCTTCAAACAAACTTCTGATTTTCGGCAGAACTTCTCCGATTAAGGAATGATCCGGGGGTACGTATATGGAAACTAATGTGATGGGATGAAATCCTTGGACAATTTTGATGGCTACCACTTCATTTGGGAGAAATTGGCCTAGGTTGAGATCTTGATATCCGTATTTGGAATATAGCAGAATTCCTACTCCTCCGTACCCGCTTGGTCTTCGTGCTGATGCCAGGCAGTATCCTCTTATTTTAAAGTGCTCCCCTTCTTTTATCCAGATTTCCTGCAACAACAAACATCACTGTTGTTTTCGTCCAGAAAGTGGGTGAGTTCAGCTTTTGTTTCCATGGGCCTGATGCTTTGGATGTTGTGTTGCAGGATTCGGAGGGTTTTACACTCCACTGTGGTAGCTTGTAGCGGTTCTGGTTTTGTGTACGCATATGTGGTCGTTTTTTTCTATTATTTTCCGGATGTCGACTCCTATTTCGACTAGCAGTTGATCTCGTTCGAGTTCAGACTGCGTCGTCTGCGAACGATTGAAAATTTTCATTTGAAGATCTTTGAGCGGATTCAACCATCTTTTCGTCCTCATTTCACGCAAAAGTACCTGTAGAAGCTCGGAGATGAAAAGTTCGATGTCAGACGTTCTCAATGTGTTTTCTATGCATCTACTGCATTCCTCATTGTTTACGCTCCAGTTTCGTCCTTCCAGCTCTGCATCTCTCTTTTCGTCGATCGTTGCTGAAGCGGTAGATTGGCGGCTTCGCATTCTTTTTCTTGGGTTTCGTATTCCGGCTTCTCCTACCTGTTCGCTGCCACTCCCTCCAATTTCCGGAAACTCCTCATCTTGCAGACCGTTGAATCTGTTCGTGAGCTTCGGATAGTACTGTTCTGCTTCTGCGTATGTAGATCCTTGTTTCTTCATGTCCGTTAAAATGGCCTGTCTTCTCTTCCTTTCTGGGCAAATTCCGTCGTCAGCGCCATGTCCTTGTTTGCAGTTCAGGCATTTGGGTTGTGTCGAACAGTTCCCCTCATGGTCCTTGCCGCATGTCTTGCACCTCGCCCTTCCAGTACAGAAGTTCGCTCCGTGCCCGTAACGCCAGCAGTTCTTACATTGCCTGATCGGGAAAATATAGAGTTCCACAAAGAAGCAGCATCCAAAGATTTTTACCCTCTGTGGCATGATTTGTCCCTTTACTGTTAGTTTGATGTTGTCTGTGTCGGTAAGGTTTCCTTCGCTTGTTTTTTTCCGGATTCTCTCGACCTTCATGATCTCGTACTCGGTTTCAATGTTGTCTGATATGTCCTGTTCATCAAACTCCTTTGGCACCCCTTTGATGAAGCATATCGTTTTCCTCCTCATTTTTGGGTCGTATACCCTGAGGTTATGGTGTGTCAGGTTCAGCTGTCTCAGCTTGGTTTTGGCTTCTGCTGAGTTGACCGTGATTTTAAGTCGGAACCTGCCTATCTTTGATATTTCGGTGTAGAGTCCGAAACCATGGTCTTTGAGAATTTTCCCCACCTGGATCGGTTGGGTTGGACTGGCTTGGCCGATGTTTTGCAGCTCCAGGAACACAGTTGGTTGAAGATTTTGTAGGGTACTGGTTTCGGAACATTGGTTCCGATCATTCTCGACAGCCGAATTGTTTTCGTTGGTGATTTCTTCTTCCTGATGTTGCTCCTTTCTTGCTCTGGTTATTCGGCCTTGATACTGTTTCCTGGTGTCCACGAGTCTCTGTATCCTCGTTTTCGGATCCATCTTCTCTAATCGCTTTCCTCTTTTCCTCTCTTATTTTTGTTATTATTCCTTCCTACTAGCTAGTATTTTTCTCTTCTTACACTTGATTATATCTATATTCTTCTCTTAAAACTATTTATTTTTACTTAAGGAGAACAAATTAATACTTATTACTTAGTTTTCAGCGGATAGAAACAATCGACGAAATATAATGCTCGGCTTTCGTAGGAATCGACGAAACCACAAACGACGACAGCAGCTCCTGCCGTGGGCTCCGATGGGCGCAAGGTGAAAAATGCGGTTTCCGACGAGGATTTCACTCCTGCATGCGAAACTTCACTTGAATCCGGTGAGTCAGAGATTAAGGCGACTATTTAAACAGTTTTCCTAATGTTTCGGCATGTTTTTCCAGTTTAATTTTGCAATTTTTACACGAACTTGCACTAGTTGACACTTCGGTTTGCGAAGGAGGTTGGAACAATGTTTTGTGCATTGATTCCTCGTCGGAACAAAGCAAAAACAAAGATTGACACTTTACACCCACACAAGTGCCGTTTTCATTCAGTCGACATACGTAGGGGTGGGCAAAAAGCTTCGTAACACCCGTAACACTTCAAAGCTGTTAAAAGGCCTCTAATGCTGCTTGTAATATGATCTTGCATGCGAGAAGAGGATGAAGCAGCATTGAGATAGATTCATTAAATTTAAGTTTCGCGGTATGGTTACCAGTTTTATATTTAATAATAGATACTAGCGTAACCTTCGAAACAACCACAATATTAGGGCGCCCTAGAATCATCTATTTATAATTTTAAATAGTAGGAACGGTTGAAAGGTGTTACTAGAAAGTATGAGTAAAACGAATGTGTGGATGGTAAGGAAAGAAATGAATAAATGAGAGAAAAGAATGTCTGGAAGTTATGTTAGGGATGAAAAAAAAATGTGTGAATGTAGAGAATGCAAGCGATGAATGATTGATCGATTTAAAAGAAATATGAATGGTCAAGAATAATTAGGTTGTATGAAATTTGGTTCAAGAAGGTCTTGAGACATTGCCACAAAAAAAAAAAATAAAAAAAATAGAGAAGTGTTTAAAATTTTGTTCTTTTACAGATAATTTAAAATTTATACCTAATTTGGTCAACAAATAACGACGTCTAAATAATTAAATGTTGGCCTTGTTTTCAGTGGGTACAGTGAATGGTGAAATATGAGTAACATATGTCGCATTGAGGGCTACTGTTTTATGTCTACCTAATTTAATATATAATACAATCACCTGTTCAGATTACGGCGGCATAGGAGGACGTACTCAATTGGCCGTGAGTCTCACTGTACGTAATTCTAATAATTTCAAAGAACAGAAATTACCGCCTAGGATCAATCATTGTTTGAAATTAGATTGAATTACGCACAACCGAGAGCTACCAATTGGGTAGGTTTTCTCAGTCGACTAAATCTTGGCATGCAGATTCCAACCTACATGAAAAGAATCACCTGTTCAGATTGGGGCAGTATTGAAAAACGTATTCAGTTGGTAATGAGCCAAACTGTTGGTAATTCTTATAATCTCGAAGAACATAAATTGCAGTTTAGGATCAATCATTGTTCGAGATTACATTCAATTACTAACAGCAGAGAACTACCAAGCGAAAAGAATTTTAAAATCGCAAACAAAATCTTGACAGGTAAATCTCATCATACTACTGAACCTAGAGTAAATCACTTGTTCAGAATATTGCAACACCGATGCATGTGTGGAGTTTGTAGTGAGCTTCATTGTTTGAAATTCTCAAAATTTGAAGAACAGAAATTGCTGCTCAGGATAAATCATTGTTCGAATTATACAGAATTTCAAACGGAGAGAACTAATGGCTAAACACTACGATCATAGTTGATCAACTAAAACAAGCAGATTCTCTTTTACTTTTGAAATTGCGAAACATTTCGGTCTAAGCATCAGGAAATGAAGGTCAAATTTCTTTGTATAGCAGGCTCACTCTTTTAAATCAGCGTGATTTCGAGGAACAGCAATTACCTTTTTAGGAACAATCATTCCTCCAAATTATATTGGATTTGAAATAGCAGAGACCTGCAGTAAAAAAGTCGCGACCCCAATTTTCTCCTGAAGCTTGACGAAACGCTTCAGTTATTCAATCTCGATTCCATGAGTGCTTTGACAGCGACTCACTCTTCCAGTTTTAAATGATCCTCGGAAAGCACTTGCACGCATAGGACCAATCATTGCGAAGGATCAGCTAAAGATTAGAAGAGCAGAAGCTGTCAAGCTATCATTTACGTTAGACGCCTAGGGAAGGTTAGTCATTAGATCAGAAAGCTGAAACGATCTCACTTTTGCACATTTATGTGACTTGGGGAACAGCACTTGCCGATTAGGAACAATTATTGCTCTTAATCAATCTAAATCTTCAAAAGAAGAGATCTTTTATTGGAATTGTGTTCGGTATCTGAGATCTCAACTATATATATTGAAAAAGAAACAGTACTTTATTTAGCCCGCCCAATAGGAAAATACGATGACGGCCAAATATGCAGGAATCATCGGATGCCATAATGGGATGCTGGAGACAGTGCTCAGTGCTCAGCACTCAGTGCTCGGTGCTCAGCACTAAGTGCTCAGTGCTCAGCACTAATTGCTTATTACTCAGTGCGCAGCGCTCAGTGCTCAACACTAAGTGCTCAGTGCTCAGCACTCAGTGCTCAGTGCACAGCACTCACTGCTCAGTGGTCACCACTAAGCATTCAATGATCAGTGCTCAGCACTAAGTATTCAATACTCAGTGATCAGTGCTCAGTACTCAATGCTCAGTGCTCAGCACTAAGTGCTCAGAGCTCAGCACTCAGTGCTCAGTGCTCAGTGCTCAGCACTCAGTACTCAGTGTTCAGCACTCAGTGCGCAGTGCTTGGTGCTCAGCAATCAGTGCTCTGTGCTCAGCACCCAGTGCTCAGTGCTCTGCACTAAGTGCTCAGTCCTCAGTGTTCAGCACTAAGTATTCAGTGCTCCGTGCTCAGCACTCAGTGCTCAGTGTTCAGTGTTCAGCTAACACAAAGTGCTCAGTGCTCAGCAATGCTCATCACTCAGTGATCAGTGCTCAGTGCTCAGTGCTCAGCACTAAGTGCTCAGTGCTTAGCACCCAGTTTTCAGCGCTTAGCAGCTTGTGCTCAGTGCTCAGCACTCTGTGATCACTGCTAAGCACTCAGTGCTCAGAGCTCAGCGCTCAGCACAATGGGCTCGGTAGTCAGTACTAAGTGCTCAGTGCTTAGCAGTCAGTAATCAGTGCTCAGCACTCAGTGATCACTGCTCAGGGCTCAGTGCTCAGTGCTCAGCACTAATTGCGCAGTGTTCAGCACAAAGTGCTCAGTGCTCAGTGCTCAGTACTTAGTAATCAGTGGCCAGCACTCAGTTATCACTGCTCAGCACTCAGTGATCAGTGCTCAGCACTCAGTAATCCGTGCTCAGTGCTCAGCACACATTGCTCAATGCTCAGTGTACAGTGCTATGCTCTCAGTGATCAGTGCTCAGTGCTCAGTGCTCAGCACTAAGTGCTCAGTGTTTAGCACTCAGTGTTCAGTGCTTAGCAGTTAGTGCTCAGTGCTCAGCACTCTGTAATTACTGCTAAGCACTCAGTGCTCAGAGCTCAGCGCTCAGCATAATGTGCTCAGTATTCAGTTCTAAGTCCTCAGTGCTCAGTGCTCAGTGCTCAGTTTTTAGTGCACCGTTCTCAGCACTCAGTGCTCAGTGCTTTGAAACCTTTGAGACGATTAGAGGTAGTTTCTCTCATTCACTCGGGCATCACACATCTGACTATCTCATTCTTGTCTATGACTTCAAGCTTGTCTTATTATTACTGTCCCAACGACAAGTAATCCTACCAAGAGATTACACTCAATTCCACGGATTAAGTTTAATGACCTTAATGAAAAAAAATTCGTGCCGAGTAAGAGAAAAAACTCTTATATGAGAGAACTGTCCAGAAGCGATAATTAACTATATGCGTGAGTTCATGCATGCAAGCTGATTGGAATAATGCGCATCATTTCGAATGGTAACAGTTGTTCATAAAATTCATACTACATTAATTATATTTCAATAATATACCGCTACAAGTTGGAAGAGAAAAACAGTTCAAGGCAAATTGGCGTGCAGCATCAAATAAGGTGGTTATAACAGCGGTACAAAACTTGATGAAAGGTGTGAAACGTGAAGTTCGACAATTTGCATTTGTAATATCGGAAGCCTAATCAAATAATTTTCTTGTGTTTTGTAGACGATGAACTTCCAAAAGAAATAAAGATTGAAAATTTATATAATAAACGAATCGGTGTGCCCTTAATCTTTGTTGACCAATTTTTGACGGTTCCATACTTTAATTGAGTGCTTGCCTAGGTGCAAAGACCCCCCCCCCCTTCCCCCACCCGATATCACCTGACAAGATTAAAACAATTTCCTAAGAAGATCAGAAAAACTAATCTTCTAATAGGAAATTAATTATGAAAACAATTGACTCTAAAATTAAGCTATATAAAGTTCAATATTAAACATTGTTTTTCTAAAGATTATCATGTTAAAATTAGTATTTTCCAGTAAAAGCTAGGACTCACTACGATTCCGTTTCAATGCAGGTTTCTATATGCTCAAAGGTTGGAGCACTTCTTGAGTCTATCTACTGCAAACTTCTGTTCACTCAACTTCACTTTTGAGGATTAAAACAAGAAAAATGTTTATTTTAAGGGAATGGTAACAAGGATACAAAAATGGACGCCACCAATGACGATTCACATTGCCATTCTGAAGTTTCAAAAGCACAAATCTAAGAATACTCAAAGTTTTTTTTTCGTTTTTTTTAATTATAGAGATACAAAATTCAATGAAGAAAATTTGGGCAGCGTACGTTTGCTCTCTACTTTTTGTTATCTATTGCATCCGGAAGCACATATGAGTCACAAGAATTTGCCGAACTTGTCATCAACGGAACGATAATGATAAGCCGATTCTACCGTTGTTCGTGTTGCTATCACAACACCCAGCTGACTTTTGTGTTTCCATCCAGAGTTCCCATGGCAGCAGGCGAACGTCCGAAAGAATCTCTTATCACCTAGTCTGTTATTCCATTAACCGTTTTCAAATAAACAGCACCTAAAACTAACCACCCCTCGCATTGTCACCTCCTCGTTTCGGTTCGGTATCATATTCACCCTCGCCGGTGAACGAAGTTGTTTATACACTGCAACTACGATAACGAGCTGCTGACCTAATCCCGTGGACAAACTAAGAGAGTTTTAGCACACCTCATCTGCCACCCGCAGCTTCCGCGTTGGAATGGATGGGGGCGGTGTTGGAAACTTAGCTACTCATCGGATTAAATACTCAACCGCATCGGTTTACCACCAACAGAGTGGCGACGAATCTCGTAAACAACCTGCTATGAATGGCGAAATGCTATAAAACAGGATGGTTTCACCTAAAGAAATCAAATTAACTCGACACTCATTGCAGGTGATACAGCTAGAACGAACACTAATTGTGAATTATTTCAACAAGTTAATCAAATATGAGTAAATTATCTATTTTCGCCGCTCTTCTTGTGCTTGGATTAGCGCAAGGATCTCTGTTCGGACCATTTGGTCCATTTGGACCATTCGGGCAGCCAGCCCCCCAGCAGCCAGGATGGGGCGTTTACCCATCTTTCCCAGCATTTGGACCACCGGCGAATCTACCTGTGATGGGTCCGCCAGCCAGCGTTTTTCCATTCTCACGCGCCCTACCCACGGCCGGTGCCGGTGCCGGTGCTGCCACCACCGTCGGTAAGTTCCGAGCCAAGCCTTCGGGGGTGTTGGAACGTCTCGCGGTGGCCACTCTTCCATTGGATCTCCAGGTACGCTACGAAGAGCTTCTGGTGGCTCTCGAGCAGGGAAATACCGCTTGTGATGACACTTACCCAGCTGTGGGAGCATTTGCGGGACTTCACCGGCGATGCGTCGTTCTCCAGAAGGTTGAAACCGAACGGGCTGCTATGGCACTGGAACAGGAAGCCAACGATAGAGCTGCCGCTGCCGCAGCCGTAGCCGCTGCTGACGCTGCTGCTGCCGAAGCTGCTGCCGCCGAAGCTGCTGCCGCCGAAGCTGCTGCCGCTGACGCTGCTGCCCCTCCTGCTGCTACCGACAATGTTGCGGATGTTGTTGTTTAGAAAAACGATAAACCTACGATCTAATAAATTATTCTTTTGAGCAACCTAAACATGATTATATTGTATCCAGTTAAACAATCTTTTAAACCAAAGTCCAATTTGAGAATATGGAGATGTCAATCCCTATTACTTGAACCGTTTTTCAACTGATCCAGACCCACAGAGTATCCGAAAATGGTAAAATATCCTTGTTGTTACGAATCTTTACTAAAAAATCACAAATTTTGAAACATCTTATCTAATCTAAAGCTCGATTCAAAGTGAATCCGGACGAACGGGTCCCTGGTGTTTGACAGGCACTTGTTGATGTTTCATTGACGAAAAAATTGGCTTTTCTCGATTGATCGACGCATCTCGAAATTACGGACATCCGAATCACCCCCTGAAACAAAATTAAGTGGCCAAAAAGCGAGCCCGATTACTAAACGAACGAGTTTTGACAAAATTTGATGGCTGTATATAAATGGATGACGAAACATATGTCAAAATGGATTATAAGAAAATCCCTGGACGAAAATTTTACATGGCAACTGGTCATGGGAATGTTCTTTTCAGGTAAAAATTTGTTTTTGCTGATAAATTTCCTCGGAAACTAATGATTTGGCGAGGAATCTGCAGTTGTGGCCGTAAAACCAAGGTTTTCATCACATCTCGCACAATGACGTCGAAGGTTTACATTAAAGAGTGTCTGAAAAAGTGGAATTCACCCTTCATTCTGCAACACAAGACCAACGTTATGTTTTGGCCGGATCTAGCCAGCTGCCACTACTATAAGGAGGTACTAGAATGGTATGCTGCAAACAATGTTAACTTCGTCCCCAAAGAGATTAATCCTCCGAATTGCCCTGAGTTCAGACCGATCGAAAAATATTGGGCAATTGCCAAGCGAAAACTTCGAGGATGCTGTAAAGAAGTGACAAATGTACAACAAGTGCGTTTAAAGTGGAATAAGTTTGCCGGTACAGTGTCACCAGTGACTGTGCAGATCAGGAAGGCATCGATCACAAGTAAAGTGTGACAGCTCGTCCGAAACGGTGAAATGCAATAACTTGTTACACACACACTTGCAATAACAATACAAATTAAGAACCCCTGATTCTGATCTCTTTAGATCAGATTCGATCGTATCTTCTCTCTTATGATAAGAGATAACATCAATCTCTCGCTTCCCGAGAAGATCTCGCATTAGGTTTATATATCTATACGATCGTGCCAAATAACGTTAGTTCGATATCAATTATCAGACAGAGTAGAATTCGCAAACTCTAAATCGGACCTACGTGTAGTTGATCCTTCTAAAAAGAAAGGTCAGTGATCGAAGGCAGAGGTCGTGGACCTCTGAAGACCCGCGTCTGGACGGACAAAGAAACCTTTTACAGTCCACTAATTAGTCCGTGCCAGAACAACCGTGTATGTTGTTTAATTTTTGACCTATGATCACCTGAATGCGTCCAAATTTACTTTGAATCGGGCTTTACAAGAAAAAAGCCAAAAACTTTAACCTCATCCCGAAGCACATTCAAGTAAGATTGGAGCAGATATATTGAAAGGCAGAATGGGATGAATTGATTTTTTTCGGACAAAGCAAAGTTTAATTTAGATGGTGTCCTAACCGATACAAGTATTGGCTGAAGCAACCACGGCCAGACAGGAACTGCGCTCGGTAGAAGTTTACTTCTCTGTGCTTTCTCTTCATCCAAATCAACAGAACCGGTTTGAGCAAGTGCGTCCATCGACAGGTCTGCTCCGTGTCCCAATCTCGTTGCCATTTGGCCATCCACTCCGCTCTCACCCGCTTTCGGACTCCTCTGATATTTCTCCGCTTATTACATGCTCTGTCCTTCGCGAGAGTAATGTCAATCTGTATGCACTCACGACTCAAGTGGCCATGAACCACAACGTATGTTCAACTGGGCCCATTTTTTTTTGATTCCCAGTGCTGTGATCCAGGCTGAACATCCGTATCTCAGTATGGATGATGATACACTCGCCAGTAGACGCCGCTTGCTACTGCTAGGTCCGTATCTATTCGGCATGATTCTGGATACCACATTGATGGCCTTCGACGGCTTCCCACAGGCATAATCTACGTAGCTGTTGATGTTTATCCATACATCGATACACCCAGATACTTCGGCATGCGCTTCGGGACTAAAACATGCCCTCCGATGACGATTTCTGCTCGCTACATCGCTTTGAAGTTGCTGGCCAACAGCCACTCTGTTTAGTAGTGAGCTCTCTTCAGTTTCGCCGAGTGCATCCAATTATTTTTTTTAATCATTCCAAGTTTTCAATTTTCCAATTATGCCGATTACTATGGTCCCAGCATTTCCACTTCTTTCAGTGTTTTGCCTGGCATTGACAATACGATGTTTGATGAAGTTTTTTCAGAAGCAGATAATTTCTCATCTCCATGCGAAGCGCTAGGAGCGGACAGTAATTCTATTGCTAGAACACAAAGACATGAAGAGAAAGTTTATTGATAGGTCCGTAAGGCAACGGCAGGCTTTGAAAATGAAAGATAAAAGATTGAAAACGAGCGGAGGGCTGGAAATATTTTTGTTTTACAATTCAACTTATAACGTTCATTAAAAAGAGTGTTGAAAATGATAACATGTGATAACAAAATTTGCCAATGTTGATAACTAAATTTGTTATACGATAACAGCGGAAATCAAAATGATAACTGGGATAACAGAACTTGTTACTTATATGATATCAGCTTGTTATCGTGCTTGCTGTCGTAAATTGTGTTATACTTTTGAAGATGATCCTCTCCATAAGCTTCACAAGCGTATCTAACAGGCATATTGGCCTATACGATGCTGAATCCCTTGGAGGCTTTCCTGTCTTTCGCAGCAGCACTAGTTTCTGCTTTTTCCACTTGTCCAGGAAATGACGTTCCTCTAGACATTTCTGCAGCGCCCCCTGAACATGTCCGGATATGCCTGAATCGATATGTCAGAACCACGTTAGTGATTTCATCCCTCCGGGTGCCTTCTTCACCTTTTAGGCCTTTTTGCCAATATCACCAGCTCTTTCTTAACTTATTTCCATTTTCATCGCCGTACGGTGTCCATGGCCCGTCGTTGAATCGTGCGTCGGGAAATGTCCATCTACGATAACCTTCAGTTTTTTTTGTAGAAAGCTCTGCAGTCGTCATTGGGCCATTGACATTTGCCATCACAATACTGTACGAGTCGCTTCAGGGGTTAGCATCAGTGGCTCGACGTAGTTCCTTGTAACAGTTCGTCTTGCACAATCTTATCTCTCGTTTAAATTCGGTCCTGGCCGCTCGGAACATCCCCCTGTGCATTTCTCTGTCTGCTGTGATTTTAGCTCTCTGGAAACGTCTTCTGGTTATCAGACATCTAACAAGGAGATTGCTAAGTTACTCAATACACCAGTAAGATGGGCGCCGCTTGTTCCTCAGCTCCAGTTTCTTTGGCATGGTTGCGTCGCATGTCCTTACTGACGTATTCGTCAGCTCGTTCACGTTTCGGTTTGAGAGTTCATTGTCGAACCGCAGTGCCTCAACAAGAAGACCTGCATCTTCCACTTCCACTCAGTACTATTTCTCCTTCGTATCGCGACAGTATATCGCTGGTCGATGCTATACCAAATCACCAGATCGTCGCTAAGGGTATACTCCTCACACACTCCTCACCTCCTCCACTTCATATTTGTCATTAGCGACGGACTACAGAAGGTAACATCAATGACGGATTCACGACCGTCTTTGCGAAAAGTGCTGGCGGTAGCTACGTTCAAGAGTGTAACTTCCAACTTCGCCAGAGCTTCTAGCAGGCTGCACCCTCTAGCGTTAGTACATTTGCTGCCCCATAGCCAAAGAATTGAAGTCTCCTCCAATGACGAGCGGTCCTCTTCCGGCTAGATTTTCGGTCTGTGCATCCAGCATCTGGTGAAACTGTTCCACTCTACCTTGGGTGTACATAGCAGTTGCATACAAAAATCCCGTTGATTTTGGCGATCACGAACCCTCCATATGTACTGAACACCACTTCCTGGATGGGGAATTCACTCATGACTTGTATTGCAGCCATCGCCGCTCTATCTGCTACTCAGTTTCCGTTATCGGGAAGAACACAAAACGGTTCCGCAATGATTGCGAAGTCACACTTTGTTTCTGTCGTTGATTGCCGCATCAGTTGCTTTGCTATTAATTGATGTTAATACGGGTTACCTTCATTACTGTCGACCTGCTGTAACGTTTTTATATACTGGGCATCTGAAGTTCCCCGTCATGTGGTCGTTTTCGTCCACCTTATTGCAAAGCATGCATCTCGGTAGCTTTGTGCAGTGATTTGTAAAATGGCCCTTTTCCCCAAATTTCCTGCACAAATCTAATTTATCAGGAACGTAGCAGTTCCTCACCTGGTGACCATATCTCACACACTTGAAGCATCTCTCCAGTTCTTTTGCTACTCGAGGAACGACTCTCAGTCAGTACACCAACTTTTCAACTTTTACTCGACTCGACTCCAACAGCTATTGACTGCAGCTGTTGGCAGACATATCGCCGCCGTCTGTGTGCCACTGTACACTTTCCTCAACCGAATTGTCATTGGTGCATCTCCAAGATCGGAGTGCCTCCTCAGCGGCCTCCTCAGCTCGTCTCCTGTTGTGATCTTGTCCGGATCCCTGTACTCGATGACTGTCTCCTGGGATAGAGCTCTTACTATCGCATTCTCACTAGGAGACTTTTTAACGAGCGGCTGTGCTCTTGATGGCAGGATCCTTCTTCAGCTTAAAGAGCATCTCACCTTTTTGGGGGCGTCTGGTTTTAGATACATTCTACCCTAGTTCCTTCAATTCCGCATCAGCTTTCACTTTTCGGAGGAATTCAGCGTACGTTGTTCCACTTTTAATCTCAACAATCAGAGCATCACCCTTACGTCGCTCCCGACGAGGCGGAGGTACCAGCTCATCTGCTCTCCTACCGTTTTCAATTGCTATTGTCTTTTCTTAATTTTGTTTTTCTGGTTGCAGACAGTGCACAATTTTTCTTTCTTCTCTTACTTTGTGTGCCTTTTCAGCGCCTTCTCGTCTCCTGTTGTATCCCTTTATCTTTTCTCCGGGTGTTAATTCTGGAGTTCTTTCGGCGTCTTCAGTGCTTCAAACGTTGTCTTTTCGGTGGCCTACAGAGCCTTTTCGGCAGATTCTGCTCTCATCCTCAGTGCGTCTTTCTCACGTTTGGCTGCAATCACGGTCGATTTGACACGCGTTACCATCTTCTTGATTTCTTTGTGGACGTTGTGCCTGTCCTAAGTATAAACATAGAGTTCGTCGATCTGGTTTTCAGCTACCTCCATCATGTTTTTCTTCCCAACTCTGTCTTCTCGAGTTGTGGAACTGCTGCATCTAGGAGTGAACATTTGGGTCAGGAACCCCTGTTACTTCTGGTAGACTTGACGAAATATTCTCACTGATGCATGAAAATTTGTAGCGATGTTGGAGTACATCTTGCTAGGCACTCCAAACCGTGAGAGGCGACGAGAAAAGACGATGCAGTTAAATCCGAAACAGCTTCAAATGCACCGCTCGTGTTCTGCCTTGGCATACAAAGAGAGCAACGCATCCTTTTGATGGTAAGAGTTCACGAGTTTTTCGTCCAACTATGTTCACTGGACCAGCGTAATCAACGCCCGTAATGTGCAATTGGTGGAAGTGGCTTGAAGTGGTCCGATGGTAATTGTCTCATTTGTTGTGCAATACGTACTGGTTGGTCTCGACTGCAGATCAGACTGTCCCTCTTTTAGGCGGCACTGCAACTGAGGGCCTGAAGAAGTTCATGTTGTTCGTGAAGTAGTGTAAGTGAAATCAATATTGAATGACGCAGTAGCAAGATAGGATGCTTTTTATCGTAGCGCAATTCCTATTGCTACAGCATTAACCCCAACCAAAGAAAACGCATCATCCAATTGATTTTGCATCGGTCAATTAGCGTAGTTTATGAGCATCATTGTGTTTAGATTACGGGTTGGGAATCGACTCTCATTGTCGCGCCAACAATTGCTGACTATGATCCGGTTGGCAACCCGGGGCGGGGTAGGCGTTGGAAAATCCGAGCTCGCAGTTCGTGAACTCGCAGAGTGTACGCAATTTTCGTTAGCTATCAAACACTAAGCAACACTAAGGTGACCAACCAGTTTCAAATAACCACTAATGGAACGTCCTGTACGAGCTGTCAAAGTTTCTTCTTTCTACTGGATTCGGAAACATTGTAATTTATACAGGCTTGTCGATTTAAACAAGCCCAATGTCTCATGAAATATCTTACCTCTTAAATTTTGGACTGTTGGCCTGGTTGTTTTGGGATATGTAGTGCATCTACGAAATTATGAATGTATATCTTCTTCCAGGATGCTCTTAAGAACTGGTCATGTTAGTAATAGATTAGATTTCATAAATTTCCCACTAGCTTCACTGCTTCGGTCCGAAAAAAATGGAAAAAATCATAAATTCATCATAAACTCAACAAGTTATTTGCGGAACGAGTTAGACCAACAGATATGTAAAAATCATCCGGTTTTTCTGGTTTTAAGATCAATAGTTGATGTGATATTTTTTTTTGTATTTGAATAACACTGGTTGACCAAGATTTTTAAACCCAGAGCTCCATGCCAGTTTCCGTTAGGTAGGGTCCCAACACCACCGAAAATCGTATTTTGACCTCATTCGACTAGCATTTCTTGTCACAAATTGGCATCAAAAATTTAAATTTTGATATCTTTTGAGAGCCACCTAAATAGCTGCCTGAGCTGAAGTTTAAATGCTCCAGAAGCAATTTTTTAAAGTCTCTTAGACTTTGAAAAACATTTTTGCACAAGAGTTTGTGTCGATCCGACTTCGTGAAAAGTCAGCATGTGTTAGCAAAAAAAAATCAAATTAACGGATGTTCAATCAAAAATGAGAATTTTTTCAGTCATATAGTATTTCAACGAATTCAGTATTTTTTAAACATAATTTTTATTCCTCAAAAAAACGTCAATGAACATTGAGGCAAGGGTTCTGGTCAGCCGTACGACCTAACTTTGTCGCGATGCTCACACAAAAGCGCTGGCACTGACGTCCATCTTCCGGATACAATTCTGGATCCTCGTGGTCAACTGCTTCGTATCCTTGGCTCGCCAATTTTTTTGTACACTATGGCAATGAGGGAGCCGAAAAAATCCTCAATGCGACGGCTTTTGGGCAAGTTGATCAGGTTCCTTTCTTTCGGCACGTACGGTATCTTTTTCTACTCAAGATACTCCAGCGTCTTCTTGGGGTATTGGGAAGACACCTTGTCTAGCCAGAAGACGTACTGCACATCCGCATGATGCTTCTTTAAGAACGGCAGAAGAATTTTCCCAAGACACTCCTCTTGGTATACTTGTTGATTGATGGCAAGACCGCTTGGCTTAAACCATTCTTCTGGCCGATATGGCGATGTACAGCATAACTTTATTTTCAAATTTATGCTTAAACTTATATTTCACTTCCGGAGGTGTGGCCGACTTGTTGCTGGAATAATAGCTGTGCGGAGCCCCGAGCGGGAGGCACTGTCTCTTTCCTATAATGTTCGGAGCACCAACTCGCGCACAAGAATGTGATACAGTACATAGGAAAACGAATAATTCAAGTGACACCTTTCACGTTCAAGAAAACTGACTGAAACTAATCATTTTTATTGAAGTTTCGCTGGTGCACGAGAAATTGTAAAGAAAACACAGTATATAAAGCTTTTAGTATTTAGTATGTCCACCTTTTGCCTGGATCACTGCTTGTAGACGTCGTGGCATGCTTTCGACGAGGTTGTGCAGATATGTTTCATGGATGTTCTGCCACGCTTCATTTAAAGCTTTGAAAAGCTTGGTTTTATTCGTCACTTCGCCTTTATCCACCTGTCTATCCAAAATCGACCACAAATTTTCAATCGGGTTGAGGTCGGGTTATTGTGGTGGCCATTTCAACAGTTTAATGCGATTTGCTTTGAAGAATGCAGTTGACTTTCGTGCTGTGTGCTTTGGGTCATTGTTCTGCTGGAAAATGAAGCTTTCCTCAAGCCCCATTTTAAGAAGCGATTCCTCCAGATTTTCATTGATTATATCAATGTAACGATCAGCAGTCACGATACCTTCGAATTCCACGAGATTTCCAACGCTGGACCACGAGGAGCACCCCCAAACCATAATACTTCCGCCACCATGTTTTACAGTTTTCTGCACGTTCTGATCCAATAAGCGTTCTCCTGACTTTATCCAAACACGAGGGCGCTGTTTCTTGCCAAAAGGTCAAATTTGCTCTCATCAGACCATACCACTCGTTTCCAGAATTCTACGGGCTGTTCCGCATACTTTTGAGCAAATTTCAATCGTTTGATTCTATTGACTTTTCTGATTAGAGGGCGTCGACTTGCATACTTGCTCTTTAATCCAGCTTCTTGCAGCCTTTAGCGAATAATTCTTTCGGCTACCTTCAGATTCAAGTTCTCACGTATAGCACGGCTGGTTATTGATGAGCATCTTCTTGCTTCTCCTACGATTCTCGAATCTTCGAATTTCTTCCATACCTTCCTTACACCAGAGTAGCTTAAAGCATACTTAGCAGCAATCTTCCGGAACGATTCATGGTTCTGGTGGTCTCGAACGATGAGTTTACGGATTTTGAGGGGGATTTGCTTACTTTCCATCTTAAAACACGAATAACGAACAAGTAAAACGGGGAAAAATTGTTCTTGAATATACCGCGCATAAACAACAATAAGAGGATATTTCAATATCAGCGACTGGGAACGAAGAAAACACAGTAAAATATTATAAGGTAAAAGTGAGCACTTTTTTTCTTCCAGTTCAAAAACAACTCAATTCAAGTTTAAGTAAAAAAAGTTTTTTTTTTATTTCAAGAGAAAAGTAATTTTTTTTTCTACAAAAACTGAAAGCTAACGCAAATTAAGTCAACTTTGCGGAAGAAAGCTAAATAATATAATCAAATTTGATGATGTTATGAAGCAATGATATAATTATTTCCGGGTGAGCACTTTATTTCTTCCAGTACTGTATATCTATTTTTTTAATTAATTGCACTTTTAATTTCATTATTCCACTAAGGTTTTGGAATTTGCACATTTTATTACAGTTTTACACTAAAGTTAATTTACATGGGAGCTTCCAGTTAAATGTTCACCACAAAAAATGCAGTGAGATCGTCGCGGGACACAAACGGGCAGCGTGACGTTGCTGCGTCAAAAACTTACTGTGACTCCCCCTTCGCATGATTCCTACTTGGGCTTAAATATGGACCCTCTGTGGCCATTTTCTTGAAAAACACCCTCTCGCCAAAACGCGGGTTCTGGTCACTCATTCTCACCGCGACCTATGGACTTCTCGTCCGATGCCCGCGCGGTTGTTTTTCTGGGTCGTAATAAACTTTTGCGGAGTCGAAATAAAGTTTACCTTTTTTTTGTCGCCGGCGGGTAGCTTTGCTGCTACGTAAGCACCTGCCGGTTGGCTCGTTCTACGGGCAGAAAAACAAAGGTTGCATTAACGCGGAAAACTAGGCGCTGCAGCTGTCATTTCCTGGAATGTGGGTCTTCGAGAGCTGAACGTAACTTTCGTCGTCCAGCACGAATGGCGTCCCACTGTAGTTCTTCGTCATCCACCATTACTGTGATTTTCGTGATCCACCATTACTGTGCTCGTCCGTGTACCGAGGGACCGAGTCTTCTTCCGACAGATGATGTCCTCCATCTTGAGGGTTCGGTGAATCAAGGTATGGGAGCAGTGATATTATCGGCCGGCGTCACGCAAACTTGTTCCGTCCTTGTTGTCGAACAACTTTTAAAACGCTTCCTTCTTCTTCTTCTTGGTCATTTTTCTCGCCAGAAGGCCGCTACCGGCCTTCCGCTCTACGCTCAGGGATGCCATGATCCGGTAAACTGTCCTCGCAGGCACGTTTTCGTCTCGAAAGTGGTCTACAGTAAACATTTTTCCACGATGACCATGCGTTTCGTAAAACCGTACAACATGCTCGCGGAGTGCTTGCTGTGTCGACGTCATCTTCGATTGAACTGACTGCACCCGACCGAAAAAAGCATGCCACCCGGTATGGAGTCCAGAGAGTAATTCTCTTGGAGAGAAAACAATTTACATGCGCTGATTCCTTTGATGGTGGTCTCGAATGACATAAGAGAATTGACCTTTGTTGTTCAATCAGAAAATATCTCGTGATACGTCGTATATTGGAAGTTATTTTCTTGAGCAAAGTTGTTCAGTTAATCAAGGCCTTTAGGATGGTGAACTAAAAATTTCAAAAAAATCTCACTGCGCGGTGCTAGTGTGCATGTAAAATAACTTGTTTAATGTGTAATGTGTAATAAAGATGTTTGGTTGAGTGAGGCCTTTCGGATGGTGTTGATATTAGTTCAGAACTCGTCCGTTATGAGGCACTTGTTTACCTCACTCCGTGGCGCTAGTGTGCACACTGAAAGTTAAATTTAGTTCATATTAAAGGGCGATACGGTCAAAATTTGGTCAATATCAACTTGACGTATTTCTTTCAATTTTGCATTTAAAAAACCTGAACACCCCTCATTTTGAAGGTGTGTGTGTGTGTAGAATGTTGCTCCTATTTTGATTTTGGAATTCACTCTTCAGTTGTCAAAATGCCGTCCAAGCAAGAAGAGCAGCGTATCAAAATTTTGCTCGCGCATCGCGAAAATCCGAGCTACTCGCACGCAAAGTTGGCAAAATCGCTAAAAGTTGCCAAATCAACCGTTACAAATGTAATTAAAGTGTTTGGGGAACGTTTGTCGACAGCCAGGAAGTCTGGATCGGGGGAAATCGAGAACCGGAAGCCGCTGAGACGACAAAGAGAGTTGCCGGTAGTTTCAAGCGAAACCCTAACCTATCTCTCCGAGATGCCGCAAATAAGCTGGGTGTATCGTCTACAACCGTGCATCGATCCAAAAACGAGCCGGACTATCGACTTACAAGAAGGTAGTGACTCCAAATCGCGATGATAAACAAAATACGACGGCCAAAGCGCGATCCCGGAGGCTGTACACGACGATGCTGACGAAGTTTGAGTGCGTGGTAATGGACGACGAAACCTACGTCAAAGCCGACTACAAGCAGCTTCCGGGACAGGAGTTTTATACGGCAAAAGGAAGGGGAAAGGTAGCAGATATTTTCAAGCACACGAAACTGTCAAAGTTCGCAAAGAAATATCTGGTTTGGCAAGCCATCTGTACCTGTGACTTGAAAAGCAGCATTTTCATAGCTTCCGGGACTATCAACCAAGAAATTTACGTGAAAGAGTGTTTGAATAAACGTCTGCTGCCTTTCCTGAAGAAACACGGTTGTTCCGTACTGTTTTGGCCGGATTTGGCATCTTGCCATTACGGTAAAAAGGCCATGGAGTGGTACGCCGCCAACAACGTGCAGGTGGTTCCCAAGGACAAGAACCCTCCCAACACGCCAGAGCTCCGCCCAATTGAGAAATACTGGGCTATTGTCAAGCGGAACCTAAAGAAGACCAAAAACTGCTAAGGACGAGCAGCAGTTCAAGGCAAACAGGCTTTCTGCGGCGAAGAAGGTGGACAAGGTGGCTGTACAAAATCTGATGGCAGGGGTCAAGCGTAAGGCTCCGGCAATTCGATTTGGAAAAGCGGAAGCCTAACTGAATATTTTTCCTGAATTTTATACTAACTGAACTTGAAAAAGAAACTTAATTTGATTTTTTAAATAAACGATTTCACCGATTTACACGTGTTTTCCCTTGACCAAATTTTGACCGTATCACCCTTTACAAAATCGAAAGTAATACTCACTAATCCATTCGGTGTTTTCAGCAACGAAACTGATTTGTTCTTTTTATGAAGATACATTGGTAATTAATTGCACGCGCAACTGTCAAAAGCACGAAGCTTTTGTTGACACAGAAAGAATTCGTACATTGTACGGAAACAATGCAAAGAGCTAGGAATATTCGGTCACAAATTAAAAAGAAACGTCTCTCTGGTGGTTGCATGAAGGACTGACAGATCTACTTTATCGACTCAAAATGTAATTGACAAAAACAAGCGCAACCACGTGGAATTGTCCAGCGTTGTTTGTATTGTTCATGACATGGGGTTCGAACCTGAATTTTTGAAAAGTGCTGATTCTAAATCCATGGTTGATCTCACTAGGCCACGCTGACGTGAGAACAGTTTTAATTATTGAGCATGAAGTTATAGCTCACGACAGCGCTGTGATTTTTATTTTGGGATAGATATTTTTTTTCCGCCCATACCAGCAGCAACACCATCATACATGAGTACGGTATAAAAGAGAAACAGCGATTGGCTGGTCATCACGAAGTTCATTTCGTGCATTTTACAAAAAGGTGTAATGATAGCATTTCACCAGATAAAAAGCATTATGAATGTGTCATACAAAATACTTGACTTTTGTTCTATGTACAAAATCCATGTTTACGAAACGCGTGAAAGCTACTTTACGAAAATAAATTTTCAGTGCAGGTTAACTTACTGTATAATCTGGATCCCGAGATTATTGACGCATAGCATGATGGCATCTTCGGAAAAGATATTCGCGCTGCGTAGCGACCGAGTTTTGAACATATTTGAAATATCTAATGGATCTTGAGATCTGCCTTAATCAGTAATTTCGCATCCACACTAGCGCCACAGTGAGATAATTCTGAACTTTACAGTTTACCATCCTAGACGCCTTGAGCTGTTGAACAACTTTGCCTAAGAGAGTATCTTGCTATATGCTATGGATCACGAGATGTTCTATGATGAAACCAAGACGGTCAAACCCCATATATCGTTCGAGACCTTCCTCAAGGTTCGCGTTAGATGTTTGCACTCGGTTGTGTTTTTATGACAAAATATGCTGGTTTTAAACGGTTAGAACTTTTTCCAGCGAAGTCGGATTAAAACGTTATTTTGACGTTTTTATCAAAATTTGGTCGACTTAAACTTGACGCATTTCCTTTCATCGTGTGCATTCAATTTTTTTGCACACCCCTTATTTTAAAGATGCGGGCGTGTAGCATTATGCCTTTATTTAGATTATGAGATAAGTCCTCTCACACCAAGTTGGCGAAATTGTTGAATGTGGCTAAATCAACTGTTACTAACGCATTGAAAGTGTTTGGTGAACGTTTATCGACAGCCAGGAAAGCTAGATCGGGGGGAAATCGAAAGCCGGAGGCCCTATCACGACAAAAAGTAGCTGGGAATGGTGCCTTCAACCGTGGATAGAGTTAAAATCGAGCTGGACTGTCGACTTACAAGAAAGTGGTGACTCGAAATCGCGACGATAAACAAAAACACGTCGGCCAATGCACGCCTACTGCCTTTCCTGAAGCGACACTATTGTTCCGGTCAATTTTGACCGGATTTGGCATCTTTCCATTCCGGAAAAAAGGCCATGGAGTGATATGCTGCTAGCAACATTCAAGTGGTGCCCACGGACAAAAGCCCTCCCAACACGCCAGAGCACCGCCTAATTGAACAATATTGGGCTATCATAAAACGGAATCTTAAGAAGTCTTAAAAAGCTGCTGAGAGCGATAAGTAGTTCAAGCTGGCGTTCTGCGGTGAATAAAGTAGCTAAGAAGACTGTACAAAATCTTATGGCAGGTGTTCAACGAAAGACCCAGCAATTCGTATACGGTAAAAAAGAAGCTTTGCTGTATATTTCTCCTGTATTCTTTATTAACTGAACTTGAAAATGAAAAATAATTTGACTTATTAAGAAAAACTTTGATCGACTCACACATATTACTGTTTGATCAAATTTTAAACGGAACATCCTTTAATTGAACAAAATCAGAAAACAATCTAACATTGAAAACTAACAAATCCATACATTTTGATGTGGGACACCTAACTTACTAATTTATGAATTGGATACTATTGAAAATCGATTAATATGCAAACCATTTCAATTCCTTCTCAGTTGTATGCGCAACTGTCTTTGTCCACGGTTGTGATTATCAATGGATACTCACCCTCTTTCAGTGAGCACTGTCAGAAATTGACGACACAATTAATCGAAAACAGAGAGTTGCGGCTTATGGAGCAACATAAGTTAAGCACCATTGGCAAGATAAGCTCAAAATGCATAATGTTATCAAACGAACCATCTCCAGTCATGGCTCGATGCAATCTTCTCCTGAAATAAACTTACTCCCCATTCAAGTTCACAAATTTGATACATCCAGTTGCACGAAACGTCTTCGGGGAGGAAACCGGACAAGCTTGATCCAACCCAAACCATGGTGTAAAGAAATTAATTTTAAATCTAATTCCTTTTATCAGTTCCCAATAGCGCCATCAACGGGTGCGGCTTCCCCTCCATACTTTGTGGTTCCAGGGCAAGGATAAAGCTAACTGTTTGTCAGTCTCTTTCGAGGCCAAATGCAACATCATCGAGGATGACCCTGGGATGTCCGCCCGAGTCGTCCTTCTCCAGTGGGTGATGAGGGTGGTACATCTTCATCGTCTTGAATGCTTCAATCAATTTAATGAATTTTGTTCCAAAGTTATCGCATCTTCCAAAGCAAGTGCTGCTGGTCCAGTGTGATGCTTGGATGAACTGCGCTGATATGCCAAGGGGATATGCAACTCCTCCGGTTAATCTTCTTCGCCAGCATCAAGCAGTCAGTCCGGAAGGAGAGGGAGCTTTTGCTGTAGCTTTGGTTCGGAACAAAAACCAATCTAATTCTACTGTAGTTTTAATCTCCGCACTTTAATTAAAGCAATTTCTTTTCCGCAAAAGAACGCGTTCGAAGCAGCCAAAGGATATCGCTTGCTCTTTCTTGTAGGGTCGATGTTGACGGCGCTTCAAAGGCGTCAGTCAAAGTCAAGGCTGGACGAGCGATCTCTGGGGAATAAATTAAAGATAATTGAAAACAGTGCTTCAAACTCAACGCCAGCCAACCCACGGGATGGAGACTTTTTCTCAAGTGATTGCGGAGGTTAATTCTATAAGTAGTTAAAACCAATTGCGTCAAGTTGAGTGAATAATGAGGGACAATATTGAAAACGTGCGGCTTTCAATGTCATCTGACGGTGTCTGGCCTCTGAATATTCTCCTTTTTCATTTCAATGGACGATTTTTGTCAAATGAATCCGATTTGAGTGTTGTCCTACTATCAAGACCTTCAAAATCTCTCCAGTTCGTTCAGCACGACCAATAAACAAGGCAATCACTTGTCATAAGACCAGCAACTCAAACACACAAAGTTCCACCCATCTTCTCCCACCTGGTGATGCCACACAACCGCACCTCTGCTGCCTCTCCCGTGTCCTGATCCTATGGAAATGAACTTTTCTTGCCGCCGGCTCAAACAAAAGTGCCCGATCGGTAGTTTGTATCGATCCGAACCGAACAAATGGCCGGTGTTGGTATCAAAACAAACACGCAATAACAACAACCCATACAACGAATGTTTCCCCTAGGATTTCTACCGGAAAGTGCAAAGAATCGTCATCGTTTCGCACGTGGTCACAAGCGTGCGTAGGATTTTTTTTAAAAAGGGGGGATGCTACAAAATACCTAATTCGTTTATTTATTTATTTGGTAAACATCTATACAGTTAAAACTTTGTTAATAATTTCATAGTCGAGTTATTAGTACGAGACACTGAAGAAGTCTGCACATTGTAGACGAAATACGCGTATCTGTCGAAGATAAGCAAAGGTAGTTGGAATTAAATGGAGATTACTAAATTTTCTTCTAATTTATAGTTAATAATTTCACGCCACGACACTTGATTGGCGGGCTGCATCTCTCCATCCTCGGCTGCGACCCACTCTCGTCAGTTCGTTGAGTACCTGAGTAGCCCACTGCGCTTCAATCTTCTTTTACCAGCCGTATTCGAAGCGAACATCATCTTTGCAGTATTGTTATCAGGCATCCTCGCAACATGCCCTGCCCAGCGTGTCCTTCCAGCTTTGGCTGCCTTTAGAATCCTTGGTTCGCGTTGTGCGAGTTCGTGATTCATTCTTCGCCACTAGCTGCCAGTTGCCCTGGAAACGATCATCGAGCATTTTTTTTATCTTGGCCAGTGATAAAACTCCACCTCAGATGTTCTTGTCCTCGGAGAGGTGTTCAGGATCATCCTGAGGAACTTATTTTGAACATGCTGAAGCTTCAGGTGATGTATTTTTTGACTACTGGAAGTATGATTTTCTTGTAGACAGCAAGCTTGTTTTTCAGGAATAGTTTATACCTTCTGTTGGTCAATGGCTACTGTAGTTTCAGCAGAACTTTTAACTTTGTGACAGTTTTGTCAACCTGCTCCCTGAAAATAAGCTTACTGTCTATGGTAACGCCAAGATAGACAGCTGATTTGGCCCATTCCACCGTTGTGTTGTTTCGGCTAATTTTACAATCCTCAGGTGGAACAAGTCTGGTTATCACCGCGTTGATCCAGATCTTCCATTCGGTGAAGTATTCTGACAGAACATTCAGGCTTCGCTGCAGTTTCGCTGTAAGCGTTCTTGTTACCCTACCTTTGTGGACGACTGCGGAATTATCGGCAAACAACGACAGAGATCCATTTTCAGGAAGCGAGGGTATATGCAAGGTGAATAGGTTGAACAGAAGTGGACCTAGTATACTGCCCTGCGGAACATCGGAGGAGATCACCTGTGCATCGGAAACTGCACCTTACAGCGAAACAGGAAATGTCATGTCCGACAGATAATTTTTAATTATCCTCACCAGGATGATAGAAAGACTGTATCCCATACCCCGAGGTGGTGGACTGTATCACGTTATCGAAGACCTTCTCGATATCGGGAAGTGCCATGGCAGATGATTTCGCACCAGACTTGTTTCGACTGAGAATGTTGGTTACTCGGTTAAGTTGGTGCACTGTTGAGCGAACACGTCGGAACCCGAACTGCTTTGTGGAGCAGGTTGTTAAGCTCATCGACAGACAAGACAAGCCGACGGTAGATCGCTTTCTCAAACAGTTTCGATACTGCTGAAAGAAGGCTGGTGGGCCTATAGCTCTTGGAACACGAAGGATCTTTCCCAGGTTTCTGGATGGGGATGACTTTGGCTGACTTCCAACACGAGGGGAAGTAGCTAAGTTGGAGACATTGGTTGAACACTATCGCCAAATGGTTATAGAACTGGGGGCTCAATTGCTTGAGCTCCAAGTTCATGGTGTTGTCGAAACATGGGGCCTTCATGTTCTTTGAGCCTTTGATATAGGTCAACAACCGAAGTAGCACACTACGATCATAATTAGTTATAGTTACTCTATTATGACATAGCAAGTCATATTTATGTTATCTCAACCTAATGGCAACAAGTGTGCTACTAGGAAATTCGTCAGCTGAGATCTCCAACTCTTCCAAAAAGTCGTTAGGGCTTATATGGATGTTAGTAATAAGCGCGCTAACAGCTTCATGTGGACTGACGATGTTTTGTCCGAGATTGTGAGAGCTGACGAAGTGTTCACTTATCTCAGCAGTCTTTTCTGCAGGAGTTATTAAGGATCCTTAGAACCATTGCTGTTAAGTGGGATCAAAGGTGGAATGGGCCATTACTAAGTTTTCAATTTTGTTTTCAAGTTTCAGGATGGCTTTGCACAATCTGGGAGAGCGCGGATCTTGTCGACAAAAGTTCACCATTCTGGCCTTAGTAATTTTCGTCACTCGATTACAGTGACTTTTTAGCGTTGGCAAACTAGTGCACTGGTGTTGCCTTCGGATGGCGTATTGCAATTGTATTAAATCTTTAGTGGGCCTTTCAATGGGTACAGAGTTGCTCACCTGATCAATCGCCAGTGCATGTTGCTCCCGGGCCTGGGAGATCACTTGTTCCATGCTCTTCAGTTGCCGATCGATTCCATCAGTTGACTCGAGGTACACGTTGAAATCTCCCATCTGGCACGATGGTACTTGGCAGATAATTTACCAAGGACCCAATTTCGGCCAGTACTGGTAAGTGGTCTGAGCTGAGCTCATGGTGCACTATTGAATGGGCGATGCTGCTCCCCATGTTGGTGAGGATGATGTCTATTGTTGAGTGGGCCCGGATCTGTTTAACCGGGTGGGAGTATCTGGGCCCAGGATAGTATAACGGCCATCTCCCAGGTCCTCCTGTAGAATAATGCCTTTTCAGTTGCGCCGGGTGTTTCCTCGGGCTTTCATGTTTCGCATTAAGGTTACCGGCGATGACTGCCCCTGCCTCATAGTTAGCTTACGGATGTTGTTTCGTAGGACTGTTGTTGTTTCGTTTGTTTTTCACTGGCTTGCTTGAGACGATAGGCCGCGATGAGGGTCTGCCAACTCCGATGGCTTCGATAATATGTAGCTAGAAGCTCGGAAACACGAGGTAATTGATGTTGTTGAGCAGGAATGGATGGAACAAGCATTCCGATTAAGAATTCTGATGGTGCGTTTACGGTCCCTAACTAAATATAAATGTCATCGTCACGGATGTGGCGGCTTTGGGCTGTCCTTCCTTCGAGCTGCAACAACGTAGTTGGCGGTAGAGTTCTTGAACGTACTCGACCATTTGCTCCGAGTCGTTTGAGTTGTTGATCTGCGAGTGGTTGCGTGGAGGTACTGCAACCTGGATTGCACTAGCCTGGAGGAGCCAGCGTGGGGATGGCGGTAGCTGCCGCGAATCGATGCTGAATGGAGGCTGACGGGCGGTTGGCATAGCGGTGATTTAATGAGATCGGCGGTAGGTTTGGGACTTGGTACCGGAGCGTCGGGAAGTTGCCACACCGCGGTTTCATGTGGCAGTTCAGAGTTCCATGGCCAAACGCAGGCCACACTGCGGCACGTCGTGTTGCTTTGGGCGATAGCGGTCCCACTCGACAATGATGTTGAAGAGGGTTTGTTTCCATCAGGTCCGCCATCGGGACGGAACTCTTCTCCAGGTGGACCAGATAGATTATTGCCTCCGGTGAATGCAGGAAGGCCACGCAGAATAATCTTGAGCGGCTTGTTTCCTTTGTTGGCTGATGCCGCCTGCAAGGTGTTGAGTCCAACGACCCATTAGCACGACAATAGGTCGAACGAGAAAGCTTGCACAACTTTGCAGCGCTTTTTCTGGCTTGCTACCACTAATAACAGCAAACGCAGCCGGACGCGAAATCACGAGAAATCGAACGAGAGGAGGAAAACAGGGAAGACTTAGTAATTAACGTTCAAAACCTTAACACTTTCGTGACGCCTCAACTTTTCGCAATTCGAACGTGAACGTCAAAACATTAAAATGCTCTCAAGCACATCGTGCCAGGATGGTGCCATTCCGGACAGGTAAAGGAAGATGTTTTACAGCTCCTCAGCTGATCTTAGATATTCGCTTTCTAGGTAACCCTATAGCTGCGACGGTCTTCAGCTGGTAGCTCGGCAGCAATCGGTAGTAGATGGCAACTTCTGCTCCGCCTACTCCGATGAAACCTCACAAGCTGGGATTTGGCCATCTCTGCCATCCGCCGAGTGTCGTCATCATTGTCCGCTGAATGTATGCCCATGCAGCAGCTACTCGAGGGCACTCGCTGAACCTGTGTTCCAAAGTCTCGATGGTGGGCACCCGACAGTGCTGACAATTGGGGTCATTTGCACGGCCAATGAGTATGCAGTAAGCTTCGATGTTCCGTTTTTTCGTTCACAAACAAGTAGAGATCGCTGCGTTGTTGTGACGAACGTCTTTTCATTGAAATATTCATCCAGATTTTCTTCCAGTTTTGGCCCGGATGATTCCTTTCTACTCTTGGCAGGTCCGTTTGATCCAAATAGAGACGGTGTGTTTGATCGCTGGAGGTTTTGTTGGATGTGGTGAGGAAATAAGGAAATTTGCTGGGAAAGGAGTTTGAGACAAGGAAGATTGATGGGGGAGGATTATTTTGAACGAGAAGGGAATGATAAAGGAAAGAATCGATCTCTTGCAGGTGAGCGGTTGATGAGAAGCGCTTTACATTTGATCGCCGGCAATTGTAGTTTAAGTCCGCCTTGCTCTGCTACGCGCCAACTGCTGCATTAAGATTGCAGGCAGGCAGCCCTCGAAACAAGAACGTGCTCCATCAGCGACGTCATCTTTGCCGTGTGAGCACATTGCGGTGGGATCACGGACGAAAGGTACCAAATCTTCGCTGTTATGAAGGTGTTCAGTAGTACTACCTTTTGCTGCAGGTTGAGTGCACGCGTGCTATGCAACCATATAAGTTGCGAGGTCCTAGATACCAATGCATCCCAGTTCAACTTCACCATCAGCCGCACTGAGTTGGTGAAAATAACGCCTTACACCATCACGTTCTCCTTCGTGTGCAGATTCGGTACCGTCAGAGGTTCCCCATTGATGAAACCTACGTCAATAGTCACTGTTTTCTGCCGATTTAGTTTCGCCCCAGCCACGCTTCCGAAATAATCGAACAGCTGAAAGATCCGTTCGATCGTTCGTGTTGATGTTACCATCACAGTAATATCATCAGCGTATGCTACGCAGAGCTCAGCCCCGCACACACGTTCTATTCGACTGAGCAGGGGATGTAAATAGAGTACGAAGAGCAACATCGACAACAATGACGTCTATATAAGGTCTGGGGCAACGCACTGCTTGCTTGTATTGGAAGCAAAAATAATGTAAACATTGCTGAGCCGACGAGTGATGACGTAACACTATTGAACTTTCTATTGGCGGGCATAGGTTCAGATAAAAAAATCGGTTCAAACGTTTATTATGAATGCTGAATTGTGGAAATAATCATGATACAAATGCCATTTATTGAGCAGAAGCATTTCCTTCCGATAACATGGATAATTTATAGTGAATTTAACTGAGGTAATTGAATTTTTGCCACACAAACATTCAAACTCTGAGACTTGACAATCCAGTAGCGATATAGAGCCAATTTTCCATCATCGGTAGAATGGAATCGGTTGAAAAATAAGGTTTTATAGCGCATACAATAAACAATCACGGAGCGAACGAATCAATATAAATAGTATGACGTAGCACTTTGCGAGCTTTTGTGTAGCGTGCGCAAGGAATGCAGTGGTATTAGTGTCATGAGCGAGTTTTGCTCATTTCACTAATATTGTTGTGGCTACTGCGCCAGACCTTATATAGACGTCATTGCATCGACAAAGGGTCTCCCTGACGAACCGACCGCTTTATTCGGAAGCGCTCAGAGAGATGCCCATTCACCATCACACGTGATGATGAGGCCCCAGCTATACGTGCAAGCCAACCGACAAAATCTGAGTTGATACCCAGTGACCGGAGAGTACGATGCAGGAACTCATGAGAGACCCGATCGAATGCTTGAGCAAGGTCAAAAGAGATTATTTCTAGGGTTTTTTTTCATTAGGGCGAATCTACAATTGAGAGATTCTCTCCGGGCTCGCTCTCTTTCATTCGTAAACCAATCGCCTTTACGTTTTTCATTCTACTATTTGTAGAGTATGCTAGCCAGCACTGTTGTGTTTCGATCTGTACTAAAGAATGCCTCGTAAGTTTTATAATGGCGCTGTAATGAATGAAAGAGAGCGAGCCCGGAGAGAATCTCTCAATTGTAGATACGCCCTAATAAAAAAACCCTAGAATTTTGCTTTCTCTTTTCTCGCAACCAGCTGTGCCAAGCGATCCTTGAACGACAGTGTTGCTTGAAAAATAGATTTGTCGGTGTTGCAACATTTTTGTGCAGTGCTCAGAACGCGATGGTTGCGTAGCATAGGTTCTAGACGGGCCTTCATCACACGGGAGAGGATTTTGTAGTCTACGTTGAGCAGACTGATCGGTCGGTATGCACTTCTAGGGTTTTTTTTTCATTAGGGCGTATCTACAATTGAGAGATTCTCTCCGGGCTCGCTCTTTCATTCATTACAGCGCCATTATAAAACTTACGAGGCATTCTTTAGTACAGATCGAAACACAACAGTGCTGGCTAGCATACTCTACAAATAGTAGAATGAAAAACGTAAAGGTGATTGGTTTATGAATGAAAGAGAGCGAGCCCGGAGAGAATCTCTCAATTGTAGATTCGCCCCAATGAAAAAAAAAACTAGAAGGGACAGCCCAATGGGGTTGTACGCAAAGTTGACGTAGGACTACGTAGTGACATTGCAATGCAAGTGCTGTTTTAATGGGAGGTTGGACCGGCATAGATAAGTAAGTTTATTAGAATATTCTACAATTTGCTCTTTAGAAATCATTTGGCAGGGTTCAAATGTTGGTGTGATGAAAGGGCAACGGCTATGCTGGCAGTGGCGATTATGTTGATATGATTGACCAGCTGGAGACCATTATCCTTATTGCGTTATAGATTGTTGAAAGTCTGTATGGGAATTCAAAGTCAATTATTAATGATATTTGTTTTTTGACCGTGGCAAAAATCTCCAGCTGATTGAAGCTGTGTTTCAATTATTCGCTATTTTTCAAATTTTCATTTGACTGCTACCCTAGCCAAAATAGCGTGGATGCTGTCTGGAACGTTAGACCAGCATTAGAAAGTATGTTAGAAAATTCTATTGTTCACTCTTTAGAAAGCATTTGGTGGCCCTGAAAAGGGCCGTTTGGTTTAAATGATGATACGGCCACGGTTGTATTTGCTATGCTGGTTGAGAGGGCCACTATCCTTTTGGCGTAAAAGATGATTGAAGATCTGTTAGGGAAAATAACTTCAATAATTAATGATAGTTTTTCCAATATTTCGTGACGGTCGCAATTTGTAAAATTTCTATTTAGTATGCTGTTCTTGCCATAAGCTTGCGCTTCGGAATAATATTGAGACCGTTTTAATTTCCGAGTTGTACACGAGATTTTAAGTATGCGACGAAGGGAAAGCTGAAACTATTTCGGTCACCGCTGGCTGCCAATTGACAAAAATGTCAATACCGTTAGATAAATTCCAATCAAACAAACTCTTTAGCTGGGAAAATCATATTGGTTGTCCTAAAAAGGACGGATTTTCAATGATCTACTAATCACTGGTAACTGGTCATGCTAATGTTGCTAGTTAATGCATTTTCTGCACACATTAGCGATGATGATAGTGGCTGGCTTATACCGTTCATACCACCCAATGTAGCGCCTTACCGAATGATGTCTACCAACTAGATCAAACACAAGCACTTCGTGGTTGCGCCTACCATCTGGCTACAAATTATCCACTCCCAAGAAACAATTTTAGTTTTGTTCCAGCCGTATAGCACTCCTCCCGGGTTTGTTGATAAAATTACATACAAAACTGTTTTGTCAACCAATTCCTCCTCTATGCTTCTTTAAAGCCGAAATTTGTACAAAGTGGCCCAGTCTATAGCTTAGCTTAGCTTAGCTTGACTGACTGCACGTATCGATGGTTGCTACTCCGTGATTGATCAGAATCAGTGAAATTGCACAATGAATCAACTGAATGGGGCTGGGAGTAACCGACCATTCTCACTGTACACGTTTCAGTGACTCAATTTCTTAAATAATCAATAACGGCGCCGGCCACGTCCTTGCAATCAGTTGGGAATAGGGAAGGAAAGTTAGTGTGACCTTTGCTGATTAGGGACCGTGTTTACCTCTGCATCCCCACAAAGGTCACAGGAAGGAGATTTTTCTATGTTAGTAGGGTAGGGCTCGATGGATCAGGATTCACCTTGATAAGTGATGTGATCATATATATATATTATGCATTGTAAAATTAAATGAACATTCACACATACATACAAATGTATACATACACAAACATACACATACACTCAGTAGCAAAAAAAAGCCGAGCAAAACCCTGCCCCCAAAACCACGTTGTTCAACCTCCTGTCTCCCCGTCAACCATCAATACTTCCAAATGAAAATCTGACAATTTAATAACTAATGTATAGATCCTATGCGATCAAAACCTCATGCCGACAAAACTTACAGACCCGAAGCCATCACAACATATGTGAAAAAAGCCATCCCTGGACACAGCAACCCCAAAAATCCGAACCCCTGTGAAGGACCCAGGTAGCACACTAAAAACCCCTCCACAGCCTACAAAAATACAGAAAACAATGTGGACAAAACTCGAACTACCCCCACAAAGTGGTCCAGACCACAGCTGGCGTCAAAGTTGACACACCAACACGAGCACCTCCCCCCCCCACCCGATACTGACCCCGCTGAAACATCGGTGCAAAAAAAAAAACGCCGAGGTGAATTCATCTTATTAATACACATGATTTGTTACGCGTGAAATATCCCAAACAACTAGTGTAACCCACGAAGAACTTTGAAAATATGGACTTCAGTATGAATTGGTTTGTGAAAACTACGTATACAGTGTTATACAGTATTATTAATAAAACTCACCTCGGCTTCCTCCCCGCACCGACACCTCAGCAAGGTCAGCATCGGGCGAAAAAGCGAAATGCCCACGTCTGTACGTCAACCCCGACGCAGCTGCAGTCCAAACCACCCTATGGAAACAGTTCAAATCCCGCCCACACAATCCTCCGTACCCCTACAAGCCCCGAAGAAACCTCCAATATGCCACCCAAACCCCTCACAGAAACACGGACCCTCGAAATCTTCACGTCCAAAAATGACTCCCCTCACACATGCCACGACAACCTCAAATCTATAAACCCTATCAACACTAAAACCTGATCACACCAGATTCACACATTTTGCATAATGTTGTCAAATCCCCATCCAAAAACACTGACAATTGACAAAGTTACAGGAGGCTGAACATGGAGTCTTCCGCCAACAAAACCAACCGCTCGGCCTCTCCCATGCCACTGAGTGTACATACACATACATATACATACATATCGAAACAAAAAATATTGGAATGGGACACAAAAGGAGAAAATGGAAAGAGCTCACCCGGGTTTCCAGAACATTCCATTGCTGTGGTTGTAACATCGAGGAACCAGAGCAGGTCCGCGTACCCTCCAGATAACATTCTGTTCTTAAGGAGATGGTCGACCATGAACGCTCCACGACCATTAACCAAACATCTCCGAGTGACGCGGGTGAACTCGAGCTCCTCCTGTCGCCGCAAGGCTGTATGTTCGGGGTTCCGTCTGCACCGGGGACACTTTGTTTTTACACCAGTCGAAAGCCTCGTGTTGGACCGCAATCAACTCTTTAGTGACCGAATCATTATCAAGGTGAAAAGTTCAACACTACACAATAATTTCCACTAAATATCTAATTTTATCGAAAATTTGCAGATAAAACAAGCAGCGAAGCACAAACACGTCAGTCTTGGAGCGCAACCTACTTCGATCCTGTACAAAGTGGCCCAGTCTATAGACGATTTTAAAAATAAGTTAATAAAACCTTTATAAGACCATAAAGATTTTGAAAATGTTCTAGTGAAAGAAGTTATGACCACTTGAGAACCTTCATAAAAGCTATTGGCTGCCATACAAGGTTTTATTCCAGCATATGTAACTTATACAGTTCAATATTCAATATTCTTTCAAGAATATGTAAAATCAATTCTAGAATATGTAATATCATTGTCATTTAATCAATGTTAAACGATAATTTTCGTGCAGGAATTAAATAAGCCTTTAATAATTTCTCTAAATGTTTAAAAATCGCCTCATGCTATTATTTAGAACAGCTTAAATATTTATTTGTCATGACATTGTGAAAACTGTCATGAATATGACGCTCTATCTGAAAACCTGCTATTTTCTTGACGAAAGTAATTTAAGATTTCCTACCTCGAGTTGAAGGGCCTTCTCCAGCGTCCGAACTAGTAGATGGAGAAGCATTACCTTCGGCCGCTTTCTTGTTCGCCCGATAACAACGAGCTCTCTCGGCAGCGGTTTTTGGCTGCTTCGACGGACGTTCTGACTGCTGCTCCTTCGAACGCTTGAGCGATGCACGCATATACTTGTTAGCCATATGCTGCGACATCTCACTTTCACTTTACAACACTTTCTCAACAATATTTGAAATCCTATTGAAAGGTAGGGACTCTATCCAACGCACTAAAACGAACTAAAACACTTTTAAGTACTGATTGGAATTTGAAGAGAACATTACCAACATTAAACAACTTTTTATAAGAGGATTATGTCTGTAATAAGGAAATCATAAAATGGCAGTAACCAGCGGGCTGCGTTACATCATTTAATACTAACCGACTGCATAACAAGCCGCTTTCTAGAAACAACGAACTAAACCATCGCCTGTTTGGCTACAGGCTGCTCGCCAATGCGCCCTTCACAGTGCTTGCCAATGCCAGCAACCAAGCTAATTTACTTAATCCACTATGTACAACTAGGAAGTACAAAATGTGTACACATGGTCAGTCAGCGGTATTGCAGTTTGACTCGAATTAACTCCTAATATTTCGTTTGTTGGTTGTCCAACCTGTTTGTCCACTTGCTTGTCCATCTGCGACGGTTAAAGCTATGCCATGTTTTTTCCCAGTGTGTCGTAATGTAAATTTGGATGAGCGCAAGAGAAACTTCAAATTAACAAACTCTTTAGATAGGCAAATTATGTTGTTCGTCCTGAAAAGGACGGATTTTAGTTGACGGGGAGAACATGGTTCCATTTGAACTTGGGCTTTTCACTCGGTCTTCTTGTACAGCAGGACAGCCTGAAAAATACATCACTTTGTGAAATGTTCACACCGGAAAAGTTTCATCAGCTCTGCGTCGTTGCGGATGGCCAGCTGCATGTGACGTGGTATGATTTTGGTCGACGCGTTGTCACGGGTTGGTATTTCCTGCCATCTCGAGCACTTCATCGGCCAGGTATTTCACCACCGCAGCGAAATAGACGGGGGCTCCAGCACCAACGCACTCGGTGTAGAGACCTTCCATAGCAGACAGTGAATGCGAACGAGTGGGAGCTGCAATCCGGTGACGGTGCGTCGCCGAGCACTGACTCAACATCTTTGAGATCGCTGAAAGACTGAAGGAAAATTTCAACGTGTCTCCCTTAAATATCTTTTCCTGATGCATAGGAGACGTTCCTTACTTAAATATGAAGTCTGTGCTAGCAAAGTACTGTGTATTTGGTAAATTTACTCTGAAAAATCGGCATTATAAGACATTACATTATATTTGCGTTAATTTATTCCAGTTCGTTCAAGCGACACGTACGGACGTGTTTTTCGCTATCTCGGTTCGAAGTTTTGTTTCTCGTGTTTCCCTCTCGTTCGCTTTCTCGCGATTGCGCGCCCGGCTCGTGATATCTCGCCAGCTCTTGCCAACTTGCTAGCGTTGGCAAGCCAAAGGGAAACATTGCCAGCGTGTGCAACTTTTTCCGCTCGACCTATTGCCGTCGCAATGGGTCGTAAAAACCAACATGTGGTGACAACCACGCCGGCGGCATCAGCTCCCGCAAGCACACCGAGCTGCTCCAAGCGGCAACGGCATGACGACGCCGATTCATCGGATCCCAATGCCCGATTACTAGCGAGCAATCGGTTTGCTGCGCTCCCGGTACAGGAGGTACCGATGAAAGTGAAAATCCCACCGCTTTTCACCACGTCCAAAAACATTGCTGCACTCAAAACTGAGCTTGCAGCAATTAAGCTTAATCCACTGTTTAAGCTGTGCAGTACGGGCATAAAAATAATGTGCTCGACTGAAGCTGAGTACCGTGCTGCTGGCGCTCATCTGGTCGCCAAGCAACACGAGTTTTATACTGCATGATGTTCCCGGAAACAAGCCGATGAAGGTGATTCTGCGTGGCCTCCCAGATTACACTCCGGAATACGTCTTTGCCGAGCTGCAGGCGGTGTCATTGAAACCTTTGAAAGTGTTCGCCATCAGACGCCAGCAGCAAGGAAACCACCGGGACCAACTTTATCTGGTCCATTTGCAGAAGGGTTCCATCACGATCGACGACCTCAAGAAAATTCGGGCCATCTCCAACATCATCATCGAGTGGGACCGGTACCGCCCAAAACAACATGACGTGACACAGTGCGGTAAGTGTCTGGCGTTTGGTCATGGGACCCGAAACTGCCACATGAAACCCCGCTGTGGAAAGTGTGCCGGAGCGCACACCACCATGGGTTGTGCCCCGATGGATGAAGGTGCCTCATCAAAGTGCGCCAACTGTGGTGCTAACCACGAAGGCAGCAACCGAGCCTGCCCCAAACGAGCGGAGTATTTGGCCATCCGCAAACAGGCGTCAACCAAGTCTCGACATGGTCAACGCCGCCCGCCACCTCGAATGGATGAGGAGAACTTCCCGGCGCTCCGGTACAAAGTGCCGAATCTACCACCAGTTCCGTTGAAACATCGCCAAGCAAACCGCCCGCCAGCATCCGTTCAGCAACGATTCGCAGCTGCCGCCGCCGCCCCCAACCCAGCTCCTCCTCCAGGCTGGGGCAATTCGAATCGCAGTACCTCCACGCAACCACACGTCGATGGACAGCTCTACGACTCGGAACAAATGGTCGAGTTCGTCCAAGAGCTCTACCGCCAACTACGTTTCTGCCGCTCCAAGGAGGAACAGCTCAAAGCCGCCACATCCGTGACGATGACGTTTATGGTCCTGTGTAAGCATGGACCATAAACGCACCATCAGCATCGCTAATCGGAATGCTTGTTCCATCCGGAACAAAACGTCTGAGCTCGGTGACTTCCTTAACAGGAAGGCCATCGACATCGCCATCGTCACCGAGACACATCTCAAGCCGGAACTGAACATTTTCATCCCTGGATATCGGATTGTACGACTTGATCGTAGCGGCTCTACTGGAGGAGGAGTTGCGATCGCCCTGCGCTACAACATCAACTGCCAACTACTTCCGAGCTTCCAGCTGCAGTCCATCGAAGCCATCGGAGTCGAGATCGAAACTGCTATCGGCCCTATCACCATCATCGCGGCTTATTGTCCCAAGCAAGCCAGCACCGCTAACGGAACAACAACGGTCCTTCGAACGACATTCGCAAGCTCACTCGGAGGCAGGGACAATTTATCATCGCCGGCGACCTAAACGCGAAACACGAAACCTGGGGAACACCCGGCGAGAACCGGAACGGAATAATTCTGCAGGAAGACCTGAAAGAGGGACATTACACCGTCCTGGGCCCGGATACTCCCACCCGGTTGAGCAGATCCGGGGTCCATTCAACAATCGACATCTTCCTCACCAACATGGGAAACAACATCGCCCAGCCGATCGCACACCAGGAGCTCAGCTCGGACCACTATCCGGTGGTGGCCGAAGTTGGCTCCTCGGTCAACCGGCATCGTATCACCAGACGGAACTACCATCGCGCCAGTTCACAATGGTTCGAGGGCGGCCAAAACCTCAAAATTCAAAATGCTAGTATCACTAAAGGCTGTATTTTTCTCGGTTAGTGTAATACGTCAGAGTCTTGAATCTAAAATTTAAAGAGGTTTCAATGAACTTTGAATTTTCTACAGTATTTTGAATGTACCAATGTCATGGATTTCCATGAAAAAATAACTATAAACTAGACGGTTCAATATAATTGTATGGTTTCAACGAAAGTTTTAATAGTACTAATATGTTCATGAAATATGTTCAGGGATTAGAGACGCATATATATGTGGAATTTTATTGATGTTTTAAACAGCACAATTTATTAAAATACGTGACTTTACTGGAAAATCTACAGTTTTCCGGATAGAATCACCTCAAAAGTATAGTAGCCGATAGATGCCTGTTATCATTTTACTATCATTACAAAGCTAAAGATGTTAGCTTTCCATTGATAGTTATTTTGTTCTGCGAAAAGTGCGATAGACTGTTTATTTTTCGATCCAAATTAGTTCAAACCTTATTCAAACCATGCAAATTCAAACGCGCGTTGCGTATTGAATGTGTCTGCCGAGGTATAACACGCTCAATACTATTAATGACAACAAGTATTAGTCGGCGTGTGGTCGAGCAGTTTGACTTGCAGTTTGTATGTGTGTTCATGTTTTTTCTTTTGCGAGAAGAGTCAGGTAATGTAGCATAGTAGGTAAGCGCATATGAACAAAGGAAACAGTGCAGTGCAGTTCATTTATTCCAAGCTTTAATGAGAAGTACTTAATTTGCAAAGTGCTAGGCAGTTTAATTGGTGCGAGGGCAGTATATTAGCAGGTGAAGCCATGGATTCCCGAAAAACGGTAAGTTTCCTACTTTACTCAGAAGTAGTTATTTGGATATTTATTTTTCTACAATAGAAATTCACATAAAAAGAAAATATATCTTTGAACAAATCCGCAATATTTATGGCATGGAAGAAAAAGAAATGCAGCTAGAATCATTTTTAAAGGTTCTGCCAACAATGGGGTATTCGCGAAATTTTGGAAACAGTTTAAGCTGAAATTTGAAAAAGCTTCGAGAAAACCGGAATACTTTGAAGTAAAATTTGGTTCATGGTTAGAGGAGTGTATTACTTTAAACGGATCGAGCTCAATGAATAGAGGTGGACGACCAGAGTTATCATTTGCAGGAAGCAGTATGCGGACAAAAAGGAGAAAAACGGAGAAACTTCGAGAAATTCATTCCCCACAAGAACTCGCGTTTGCAGCTGAAATGAGCATGCGTTCTACTGGAAAAAATAGACGCAGCTAAAGCAATCAAGTTGGCGACGGAACCAAGTCATGAATCAGAAGCAATAACTCCAGAGAAAGCAATATCAATCATTGTGCAGGCTAAATTGAGCAAACGATCGTATCAAATAATCCGAGAGTCAATGAAGGATCGTTATCCTTCTTATTACAAAGTGCTGCAGGTCAAGAAAAACTGCTACCCTCAAGAAGATGCATTTGAGGTCGATGAAAAAGGGGTACGCATTAAGTTGCAAGCACTGTTAGACAAAACATCCGAAAGGTTGATTTTGAGTCTTTGCGATCATGTTGCTCAACATGATAGCGCAGTACTTGAAAACCTTGATTTCATCATCAAATGGGGGTGTGATGGAGCATCCGGGCTTACAGAATATATGCAAAGGTTTCAGAACGCGGATAATAAAGATTCTCACGTATTCTTCACTTCATTGGTTCCTTTGCGATTGTTTTGCAGAGTTACTGGAAAAAGATATCCTGTGGGACAACAAGCATCCTGGGTCGCCATATTCGTGCAGGCCAATTAATTTACAGTTCATTCCGGAAACTCAACAGGTAATTTATACGCAGTTTTTTTAGACCAAAGATTTATTCTTATAATATTTATTAGGTGATTATTGATGAGTACGAGCGTATGAAACTAGAAATCGAGAACCTGAAGCCATACGATTTGATAATCAATGGAAAAAGTTTGTTGTATCGTATCGACTTTATTTAACAATGGTGGATGGTAAATTGGTAAATGTTTTGACAGATACTAGTTCAGCTCAGCGTTGTTATATTTGTCAGGCAACATCTTCTCAATTTAACAATTTGCCACAGATGTTTAGAATGAATGTCAACGTTGGTTCACTTGATTACGGAATGTCTTCCCTGCACGCGTGGATTCGTGCTTTGGAATGCTACATACACATTGGCTATCGTTTGGGTTTCAAAAAATGGAGAAAGACTGGTAACGAAGATTTGTTCAATGCAACTAAGCGAAGAATTCAAGATGGCTTCAGGAATCGAATGGGTTTGTTGATTGATAAACCCAAACCAGGAGGATCGGGTAACTCAAATGATGGTAACACTGCGCGGAGATTCTTTGCAGAACCAAGGATAAGCTCGGAAATTTGCGGAGTAGATGTAAAGCTCATTGAGCGAACAAGAAACATTTTGATAGCAGTATCGTGTGGCCACGAAATTGATAGTGAAAGATTTAAAGACTATTGTTTCGAAACCGCAAAACTTTATGTTTCATTGTATTCATGGTATTACATGCCAACAACATTGCATAAATTGTTTATTCATGGGCATCAAATTATTGAAAGTCTATTCTACCAGTAGGAAGAATGTCCGAAAAGGCTCAAGAGCGATAAATCAATAAATCATATCGCAACGATTACTCCAGGAAAAATTGCAGGAAAATACCAATCGCGATATCATCAACCGAATGTTGATAACATCAGATCCATTGGTTAATACTTATCTCAAACCACCCGTAAACCATCATCAAGAACTACCGAAGGATGTGCATAGTTTGCTGAAGCATGCCGTTACAGACGACACTGACGCCACCAGCGAAACGGATGATTCATCATTTTACTCAGACTCTGAGTAGTTATTTCTTCAGAGGGACATTTTTATTTCAATTAGCTTTTTAATTTATGTAAAATGGAATACAATAAATGTTATTTGCTAATCAATGATTTTTTTTATTTTACACATAATACCTGGATGACAGTACATCAAATTTTATAAAGAAACCCTAATTTATTCAACTAACGGTGATGATGCCTTTCTCGTCCATTCAAAAGGTAAGAGTGGTTTGCCTCCGACTAAAAGTCTCTATAATAAAGATAAATAAACTAACTAAACTCCGTTAAAAAAAGGTGGGAAGTATGAAAGAAAAGTCTAAAATAACATTAATAGATGGATAGTTCTTATTTTTCAAATTTGTTTATACTTATTGTGAATTTTTGAATTTTGGGTTCCATTTGTACGTATGCCCCAACCTTCTTCTCGAGGGAGGAGGAGTCACGATTCATCATAAACAAATTGTTTGCCTTCAAAAACTGCCACATGCAAAATTTGGTTCCATTTGCTTAACTAGTTGTCGAGCTATGCAGAAATTCCTATTCAAAGTGTATAGAAGCCCCCTTTATAAAGATGGGGGTCCCAAACTACAATAGAAACATTTCTTGCCTTCAAATACTTTCACATACCAAGTTTGATTCCATTTGCTTAATTAGTTCTTTAGTTATTCAGAAATTCCAGTATAATTTGTATGGGAGCGCCCCCTCCTAAAGAAGGGAGGGGTCTCAACTACAATAGAAACATTTATTGCTTTCAAATACTTCCACATGCCAAATTTAGTTCCATTTGCTTGATTAGTTCTTGGGTTATTCAGAAAATCCAGTATAGTTTGTATGGGAGCCCCCCTCCTCTTCTAAAGAAGGGAGGGGTCTCAACTACCATAGAAACATTTCTTGTCTTAAAATACTTTTACACACCAAATTTGATTTCATTTGCTTGATTAGTTTTCGAGTTATGCAAAAATTTGTGTTTCATTTGTATGAGAGCCCCCTTTCAGAGGCGGGAGGGGTCTCAAACCATCATAGGAAACTTTTCCGGCACCAAAAACACCTTCATACAAATTTTCATGCCGATCGGTTCAGTAGCATCTAAAACTATAAAGGTCAGTTTACAAAAAATGTTCTTTTATATTTGTAAGAATTTTGATAGCTTATTATAAAAAAAATAATAGTTGTCAATAATAAAATTGATGCGTTGAAACATTTCCAATCGATTGATGTAAACGTTTTGAAAATCGGTCTTGAAATGACTTATTTATTAACGTTCAAAGGCTAAGCATATTTCGTGATGCTCCAAATTTTCGTACTCGCAACGTGTACCCTTAATATTAAAAACAAAGACGTAGTCCTACGTCAAAAAGGTGAAAAATACAGTGCATATCAATATTTAATGCTTCAAAATTGAATGAACTGCGTAAGACAACAATAAACTATCATAATACATAAACACGATCTGTTTTAATGAGAATTTGAGGTTTTGGCCAACCTTTGTTCAGGGTCGAACCACTGTGCGTTGCCTTCTCGTAGTGTCCTCGTTGTTTCTCCTTTGTTTCCTTCACTGTTTTAGCACTTTTGATGAGGTTCAACTGGTCCTCCATCAAAAGGGTCAATCGTTGCACGGGCACCCGCTGTCCCAAGTTTCAATGACCGGATCCAAAACTGAATTTGAGAGATGGAGGAACAAAAGATCTTTCGCGATGAGAACTGAAACGTTTCCTCACTCTGCGCTTTCATGAACTTTAGATTGAAGTTCGTTCGCGAGCTTCGAGTGCGAAGTTCCTCGGTGATACATCATTGCACTGAGTGAACGTTTTTGAAAATGATTTTTCCAACACTGGGTAGAGTGATGAAATTGAACTAACGTTTATTTAACAATTTCTTAATCTAGATTGCTACGATTGAATTGCAAATAGGTCGAGTTGCTTCGGTTGCTCTTTCTGATACCAGATGCTCCACGTGGTTCTAGCTGAGCGCAATTCCTATAGTTGCGGTTCGTCGATAAACCGCTTGATTGAAGCGTAGTAATGGTCCAAACACAATGATAACGGCAACGGAAAACAGCAAAGCCAGATCTGAGTATTCCTGCTTGTCAGAAAGAAAACGAGCTAGATCCAAGCCGCTTCTAATTGGACATATCGAAGTCATTTGCAGCAACGGTCGAAATTGCCGGTTTCCGTTCCGTTTCCGTTATCATTGTGGTTAGGCGGTAAGACAATCCCCGCCCTTCCACTTGCCCGGTGAATCACCTGTACCCCTTCATTATCTGACAGTCCAGAATTGGCTTTTATGCTTCTCAATACTTCCCAAGTCATCTAACGATCGTTTTTTCCACTACAATGCTTCGTTTTAGCCGCTTGGGCTAAGGACTGCATCGTTAACTATGAGTACACCTTTCTGTATGAAAAAGACTATGACTTATTTTGACAGCTGTTTAGTGTAAATGTGTTGCTTGCCATGTAAACAAACGAAAACCTTCATTAAAAGTTAAAGTTTTAGTTCAAGCGGAACAATGCGAGGTCTTATGGAAGGAAAGCGAAAGCCGATTGTGACCAAGTACTGCACTGACAAGAGATTGTCGCTAAGAAAATCAGCAGAAGAAGAAGTGTTAGTGTCTGCGCGGTCCAAAATGCGATCAACCGGTTTGTTATGCATAACACAATTAAGGACTTACCCGGCCATGGTAGAAAAACAGGTGCGTCAAACCCAAATTTGGACAAACGAATTTGCAAAGTTTTTGAACGAAAAAGGAGGTATCCATCAGAGATTACGCAAAAATGTGTGGAACGACGATTGGAAGACGTACCGGAAACAAATTCAGACGCATTCCGTGAAAACTCGGGCTCGGAGCTGTACGACGACGTTTTTGAGCAAAATTGGCATGTGCATTATCATGGATGACGAGACTTACGTCAAATTGACTACAGGGCACTTACAC